>JAIUZE010072662.1:0-10046 GCA_022085475.1 Heliosperma pusillum
GGGAATAGGATTAGGAATCGGATTTGCCTGTTGGTTTTGCTGGTTTTGGATAATAACGGTAAGAGCGGCTAAGATCGTGTTGTCAATTCTCGGAGGCATCTTGCAAAATAAAACACAGATTAGTACTTATCATTTAGCAAGCACAAAGAGACTACAACATAATCCTAATCTACCCATCCTACCATTCTATCTCACAAGTTTATTATTTTATTAAGGTCAAGTTATTTATGCAAGGGTACACAAACGTGCGTCGGGAGCAAAATAGCTCTGATACCAACTGTGACACCCTCAAATTTGCGGAAAGAAAAAAATTAATTTAACTAAATAAAATATGATAATACATAACGAAGGTGTCATAAATAAAAAAAAGGTTTATTACAAAACGGAAATAATATTATACAAAAGAAATATACAAGACGGGAGACATATCTCCCGTATAAATACGGAAATAAAAGAGTGTATAAATAATATACAATCTAAGAACCGAATATAGGTCCAGGTAAATACTTCGCTCGCTAGCTCGTCAATGTACCCCAAATATGCATCACCACCTGTTCGACCGCATTAAATATAAACACGGAAGCCACAGTCAGTGGGGAGTAACTCCGAGTTCTCCCAGCCACGAAATGTCGAGTTTTAATTAAACATGAATAACATAAAAGCAATGTATATGGAAAATACAAAACCTTAACATATATGATATGCTTTTCATGTTATGAAACAATTAACTAACATATAACCTAGCATATGAAAGCTATCATGTGAATCTGATAATAAACTATACTACGAGGTAGGGAAGCTGGTATGCTAGCTCAGAGGTTACCGTTAACATGGCCACGATACACTCAAACCCTAATCAACACGTAATCATGGTAATCAGTTAACAATCGGTAATCCAAACTCTATCAACCTTAGCCGGCTTGCATCTCACCTTCTAAGATTCATAGAATCATACAAACATGAAAGACCAATACGTCTACAAACAGGCATAAGTTCTTAGCACCGTCAATAGTCGACTTCTGTAACTCGAGGCTATACCACAAGTTAGGAAAACATCCTAGTCCTAGACTGATCAGACCTAGCGACAACAGCTATTCCATTCCCCGTCTCATGACATAACCGTACATGAGAAACTCTACTAGGCGACCCCCTAAGCAGAGATGGCTAGTACTTAAGCTGGCTCCATTCCCAAAATGGATTAGGCAGCCATGCCCCGACTTGGAGATAAGCCCCCCAGGCCGTGACACAAAAGCTATCAAGCGGTAACCTCCGTATGCTCGTTAAAGATAGTATGGCCTATCAATGTCATGGTCCAAGATACTCATTTAGAATTAGAATGGTCAAGACGCCATATACTCATAATTCTCTATGGGTACTTAGTCAACACGACACCAACCATATAATTAAACAGTCACGGGAAAAACATCCTATCATGTGACGAATTGCATATAAATCATATTCAAATATCATATCGCCTCATATCTACTAAGGCTAATTCATTAATTAAATACAACCTGACTTGAAGACAAATCCCCGACCCGAGTCCCGCGACGGGTCATCAGTCAAAACGGGGCTGACTAGATCTTAGTTTGACCAAACCCGTTTGGTCAAACCGGCTAGAAACAGAGTCTTTTCCACATAGACTTGAACATAAAATCAACATATTCATTACATGTTATTTTATTAAAACTTCTAACATTTGAATTATTAAATCATACAAAAACCCGTTTGACTTAAAGGATAGCAAATTAAACTATAATCCCGTATCATAATTTCTAACATGTGAGAAATAATAATTTTATGAAAAACCTTTTTAACTAAATATTTTACTTATTAACATTTCCCACTTGCTAAAATTACAAAACACGATAAATTAACACTAAACTCCAAAAACCGTCACAAGTCAAAAGTGGGACCCACGGGCTGATTTGGGCCGAGATCAAACCGGACCTGGACTGGGCCCACGGGCCTGGTTTGGGCTGTTTTGACTAAAATTCTAAAACCGTTTCTTAATATTTTCCCGCATGCTTAACATATTTAAACCCCGTCAAAACAACAACAAAACAATCAAACATCGACACAACTCCCAAGCCAACTCACGGACCCACCATGGACCAACCCAGACCGGCCTGGACCGGGCCTGAACCGGCCTGAACCGGCCTGTTTGGGCTGGTTTACACGGCTCCTTACACGGTTTTAACAACAAACAACACCAAATTAATTCCAACATGTTTTAATTATCAAACAACCATTTTAACAACCATCCATAAAAAAATCATGATTATGAACATCATCCTAATTTATCAAGAACACTAAACATATTAAAAATTCCATACAACACCAAAATCATACTTCTTATCATGCTACTACTAAAAATCCATAAATCATAATAACATGAAAAAAAACAAAAGATGAACCAAAAACAAAAGAAACAAAAGCTATGTAACATTAAATCGTCGAGTAACTCGGAATCGTTACCTTAGCTAGCAAGATCAATTAGCACCAAAATAAGAAGTATAAAATAAGAAAACCCGTCTACTAATCTTCACCCAAAATATACGAGTCTCCAAACTCGTCTTCAAAATCTTCCCCTATAAGAAATGACAAGAAAAACATTATTAGAATTTAAACTTGATTTTCCATAATTAAATTTTGAAAACGATTTTGTCGGATTTGAAATTAAACCGTACTTGAAGATGGAGAGCGAAGAGGAGATTCTAGAAATATAAGTTAGGATGGATTTAAATAAGAAATGAAGGTTTTATGATGATTTTGCTCAAGAACGACGAAGAACGAATGAAGAATAGGGTACTTAAAAACGTCAAAGTTGACTTAAAACTTAAAAACGGGATTCTCATGAATCCTCAAAAATTCCAAATACGAACTCGGAATCAAAATTCCCACTGGAAACAATAAATTCCACTTTAAAACTTAAACCGGCTAAAAGTATTTCGTAAAATATTTTCACTAGAAAACTAAGGGTACTTTTCGGGTTGTTACAAAAGTGGATACTTAATTCTTTTATTTAGAGGTCATGTACATAATAACGTTTATGAAGTTACCTCTAATCCACTAATTGATCACATTATAACTTTTATAGTCTCTATAGAAAATAAAACTACAATAGTTATATTTCCCCTTGTAGGTCGACATTTAATCATGGTTAGAGTCGTCGCACGAATCATTATTATATGCATTGAATACATTGATGAAAACCATAATGGGTATCTAATACCCAAAATTGCATTTAGCAAAATAAACGTCGATCATATAGATATTATGGGTGAAAATAGTACACTCAATTTCTAACTCTTTAGAAAACTTGGGGCAGATTCTTTTCTTGTGTCCTACACTGTAAAATAGAATCGTCAAAAAGTTGGGTTCGACACATTGCTTGGGTTTTGACTTTACTATTCAAAATAGACTTGCCTTTTTCCCTCGCCTTATGCCAACATCGTGCCAACCTACTATTGAACCTCGTCTTAACAATTAAGAATATAAACATCATTCTTAGTGCTCCCACTCACTTTCATGAATATCTACTAAGATAAGTATATTAGAATTATTGTGAAGACTATTCTTCATTTCATTCATGGTTTTACCTTAAAAAGGATAAACCTTTCATGAAGTGACTACGGTATTTGGTTATTAACGGTTTTAAATAAACCGATTAACCTAGTCGTCCCTACTGATTTGGCCTCTTTTGAGGTAAGCCTCGATAAGGAGCATAATGACGACATAGCAAAATACAAATATTTTCTTTGGAGCAAAAATTGATTGTACCATTGTTATAAGAAGACGTCACTAAAAATCAAAACGTTTTTGACTAAGTGTGACTTATTCATTTTCTCTTCATAAGAGACATTTGCAATGGTGAATATGAGGATCAAAAGATAAAATTCATTTTGTCTTTAGCTACGGTGGTTTAAACGGAGATCGCAATCAATATACTACCGTATAAAATAATGGAAACGCTTTCCAGGATTGAACGGATTTACAAGTTCATAGAAGGATAAAATATTTGTCATTTGCGCGTATAAAATAAATATCAACGGAAAATAAACATTCATTGCTTAAATATAATTTACTTGTAAAACAATTTTAAACAAGTCACTCATATAATGACCCCTCACGAAATTATATAAGTGATTCCAAGACCCATATTTAGACAAAAATAGTCATCACATGCTACCTTTATCTAAAAATGGTAAGTCAATACTTGACTAATTCTATCCTTAGAACTCTTGGTTGACAGATTTCAACTAAATCCATCTCCTAGTCCCAAGATAACGCTTATCTCGTTGAGTCCAATTCAATTTTGGCTTGTGATCGCATCACCCTACTTACCCGAGGTAAAAAGGGACCCACGAGCGTGGTAGCCCTAATGAACACGGGTTTCATAGGTGCTTCAATTGGTAAGGCTAAATCTCAATTTTTTTAAGTTATGTGAGAGGTATTGTCAATTTAGTTATTAATTCCCTATAAGCGAACTAAGTCGGTGATATTTGAATAACTTTGAATTGACAATCGAGAAATAAAAATGCATGTTGGCGATTTTGGCATGAGCGGAAAAAATATAAAGCAAGCAAATAATAAATCCTAGTATGGCCACCTAGCTAATCTAATTAACTAGGAGATTACAAAATCGGAAACCAACTCCTTGGCCCCTTGCCTCTTCATGGCACCGTCTTTTGGAACACCGACTTCGGGAATCTCCGTCTTTATAATATTTAATTACAAAAAGATACAAATAAAATTCCTATTATACATTTGATCTAAAAATTAAATTAAATTATTACAAACGGCGATACGAGATCGCAAATAAAATTACAACCGAATCGGTAGTCCCTTACATTACGGGTAATACCGATTAAAATAATCTAGGCCATACTAGGTACAATTTGCATTAAAAATTAAACAAATGACATTCATTCATTCAACAATAACAACATAAATAAAATGCTGTAAAAATCATACCAAAATCGCCCTTAATTCTTATCATGCTTATTCTAGCTCGGTTTTATGGATTTTATCGATTTTTAACCATTAAAAATCACTAATCAACACTTAAATCGTATTTAAGCTCAAACTAATTATCTAAACTGATTTAGAACTCAAAATTAGTCTCCACTAACTTTGTTTGTATTTAATTAGTTTGAATTGATCGTATTTGCTAAATATAGAGGTTTAATCATAACATTTATGAAATAAACCCAAAATAAAATATAAAACTCATAAAAATTTGAAACCAAAAATTTTGTACATTCTGGAACATTTCCAGAAACTCTAAAAACCAGAAACATTTGCCCAAAAAATTTGAATAAATTTTATGAACAAATAACTTAATATTCAACGGTTTTATCAAATAAAAACCATTAAATATAGATAAATAGTGAAACAAATTATACAATTTCACCAAGATGATATAAATCAGATTATAAAATGTACCAAAAATTTTCAAGACCATAAAAGGACGTTTCAATTTTATGATCATAGTAATCTCACTTTATTGACTTTTATCTTATAAAATTCAATCATCATGCAAAACTTAATGAAAAGTCGCGAAATTTTACATACAGTATGTACAACATGCATGTGAGATCATATCAAAATTTCATGGCCAGAATCAACATGAAACTATTTTTAGTTAACTTTTAACACAAAATATGCATATTAACATGATTTAAAGGCCATAAATCAAAATAAATAGCAAATTAATCCATAAAATCACCAAATTTGACCACAACCATTTTGTGGTCAGTAGGTATGCATGAAAATCAAAAATTTCGTGCAAACCAACTTTGAACACAAATTTTCAATTTTACCCAAGTTATCGTATAACTCGATTTTAATGCTTAAAATCGACATGCATGTAACAATTGAGCTCTGATACCACATGAAAGTCCTAGACCTCTAATTAGACTCCTCCAATTAGTTCATTAAATTACTTTACATTAATGATTTAGGATCTAGTTATCATGCATGCAAATATAAAAACATAAATTTAAAGATAAGATGAAATTTCCTTACAATGGAAATTTTCGGTCAATATGGGCACAATAAGAACTCCTTCTTATTGTTCTTGAGCATGAAATTGATAGATGATCCTCCATAAAACAACCTCCAAAGAAGAAGGTCTCCTTCTAGTTGCACCCAAGATTAAACCCAAATAATCTTACCTTATTATTAACTAGATAATAAGTAAGACATAATACTACTAATATTAGTATATTACTACACTAGTAATATGTAGATAATATTAGTTTGCATGTAGGTTTTGGGAGATGTTGAGTTTTAGAAAGAGAAGTGAGAATAAGCATAAATGAATTCAAGTGATCCAAAATTGAACAACAATTGTTCAATATAAAGGCCTTATGGCCGGTCACCATGACTCCATGAGCCATATTTGGCTCTTATTTTGCTTATTTTACTCACATGCAAAAGACTTTGAGTGTTGGTAGTAAATGTAATGATAATTGTGTCATAACAAGTCATTATCATGTGATGGAGTGTGGTAGTAGTAGAGAATGAACACTATTGTTCTCCACTTGAAACATCCGGCCTCCACATGTGAAATGTGGTCCATTTTGATTTTTGATATTAGTCCTACAAATACTTATAATCATATGCTTAATTATCTTGTATAATTAAGTGTTAATTTGATCAAATAACAATTTTATAACTCAAATTAATAATCAATATACACTCAACTTTTAAGTGATATTTAACCATTATATCAATATATAATGGGTCCCACAATGTCCAGTTAATTTATTTTACAACTCTTTGTAAATATAATTAACTAATTACCTATTCCTCAAAATATATGCATAACCTCAACTAATTTAATGAATTAACGATTAATCATTAAATTAAATCTTATTAAATCGTATTAAAATAAGACGTAAAATTTGTTCAGTCAGTTATCGTATAATTGACTAATAAACTTAAGTAGAATGAGTTCGCAACTCAATTTCCAATAAATAACTTTCGTAACTAAACGTACATATCAAATATATGTAATGCTCTAATTAAACTGTATCGTATACAAATAATTAGTATTCTATTTGGGTCTCATCCTATAGGTGTGACCTAAATGGATCAGTTGATTACCGCCGTCATACGACAATAACGTCAAACTCTAGTCAGCCAAGCGTTACCGATTTACGTTAATCAACTGACGTGGAGTATCAAAATATACTAATCATGCCACGTATATTCCAAATGAGATTTATTATATAAATGCACTATTGTGGAGGACACTTACTCCAACACCTAATTCATGTTCGTCTATGATTTCCTATTCCTATAGGATATGGGTTTGGAAAATATGCCGAGTTACCAAGGTTTTTTTGATTTCCTAATCCTTGTCGGGTTCGGTTTTCTAGACGGTAATCGACATTTTGGCCAATTACGCACACTTATTCATTTTCTTTTCTTTTCTTTTCATTTTTAGGAAAATCATTTCGTTTCCATTTTTCTAAACTTATATATTTCTTTTCATTTCGTTTTTTTAGAGGGTAACTCTCCCCATTGTCAGTCATATTTTCACATTTACATTTTCATACATTTTTTTCACATTTTGTCATATGCAGGCACTCATTTCGTTCTAGTTCAGGCTACCAATACGTCATATGTAAAATGTTTGAGTAGATTATTTGTTATATACTACATGTAATTTATGTGAATTCTATGTAAATTCCGGCAGCATGACGGCGGAAACTGTCAGCTACCAAACCAAACCTGTCTTTAAGCTAACCTGCATGAACAAAAGATATCTTCCAGCAAAGGCACTCAGGCCGTCGTAACACAGTCAAAAAGGGAATATATACATCAGAAGGGAATATTTACATTAGACGGGGGGCTTTCGCCCTAAAATCAAATCCAAAACTTGGGGCTCTCGCCCGAAAACAAATCTAAATGTATGGTAAGGGTAAAGTTGCGTCACCTTAATCAAAGTAAACCTAAATCACTACTAACTAATAGTCAGCGGCAAGTAAGATATCGAATCCACGGGTAGGCGGTAGTATTCTAATCTGCCAAACTTGGTTTGTCTCTTAAGTAACAATTTCGGGGTTTTAAGATTTGAGTTCTAAACTAATAGCAAACAATAATAATAAATAGCAAACAATAACAATAAAAGATTGAAAACAATAAGATTAAAAGATTGAAAACAATAAGATTAAAAGTCTAGGATCTCAGGTTCACTAGGATTCAATTATGCCCTTTAGATCTACAATTCAACATGCGATCGCTATCATTAAACGAGTTCTATTCAATTATCGTAGCCTATCTTAGTCTTAACCCGGTCGGTGTTAATCGTAATTCGCGAGACTAGTTAATTAATCCTAGCCAGTAATCAAACAACTAGAATTAAAACGATAATCAAACGATAACCATGCAATTGCAATTCAATTTGTAACACCCGGAAATGTACCCTATTTTTCTAGTAGAAATATTTTACGAAAGCTTTTCAGTAATTTTAAGTTTTAATTTATAATTTTAAGTTTCGAGTCGAATTTAGAATTTCCGAGTTCGTATTTGGAATTTCTGCGAGATTCCATGAAAATCCCGTCTTAAGTCGAGTTTGACTTTTCTTGACTTTTGAGTCGGGTTTGACTTTCTTGACTTTGAAACCGTCTTTGACTTTCTCCTACACAACTCACACTACTCCCTCCTTAACCTAATATTCATTAAACACAAAATCAAACACACTTTTCTTCCTCTCTAAGAAATCAACTTTCCCTCTTTGAATATCGATCTTTGAATCATCGTAACTTCTTCGTTACTTGATAGAATTTACGTGGCGACCTCCAAGATCCCGACAAAGACTATTTCCTTATAGAAGAGGAGCTTGACGACTAGTAGAGACGCTCAAAGGTAACGGTGAAGGGTTACTCGGTATCACTTACGTGTTTTACATGTTTATATGCTAGAAAATCGTATTAGATTACGATTAGGAAGACTAGGATTCATGCTATGATTAATGAATGATGTTATATGATGAATATTGATGATGTATAATGATTGTTGATGATTATTTGAAGTATATATGAGAATTGGATTGATTTGGTTAAGTGAGCAAAGCTCACGGGTGAAGAGGTGCTCCCAGCCGGTCGACCGGCCGCCGGTCTGAACACCGGCTGAGAACACTTCAGTAACTCATTTTGGAAACTTGGTTTTGCATGAAGAGGTGCTCCAGGCCGGCCCACCGGCCACCGGTCCATCCACCGGCCTGGAACACATCAGTATGGGAAGTTTTGATTTTGGTGTGATGTTCTGTGCCGGTCCACCGGCCGCCGGTCCACTGACCGGCCCAGACCTCTTTTCTCTGTTTTTGGGATTGGGCCTGTGTTCTGAGCCGGCCCACCGGCCACCGGTCATTTGCCCGGCCTGCAACACGGCTGTGTTGTTTTCTTTTGACTTCTAAAACTCGTAATTTATAATAGTTTGCATGATCCGTTTATCGTATAATTTTACGTAACGACTTATAATATTCATGTTTTGGATATATGATATCTCTTTCGCATGTATCACATGTTTTGTGACGGTTTTTGCTATGTCCCACTTTGAGTCGGTTTTTACAAATGATACGGTTTGAGCACTATTTTTTCTTGTGCTTTGTACTCTCATTCCCTTGGCTACCTTCCCGTTCGTAAGGCTGGAATGTCGGAACGGAGAGGTATCCTACTGCTTAAATGCATGTGTTAGTGGGCATACGACGACGTTGTTGGAGTTGAACGCTATGCGTTGATCGACCCGGCCGTCAAATGTTGTGTACTTGCGAGGTGGTGTTATTTGCATGTAGCGTACCGCTTGTTATGAGGCTTGAGCTCTTTTCCGCCTCTTTCGTGAATTGATCTACCGAATTTTGGGTACTCGGCGTTTATTTTTGTAAGACCGAGTCTTGGATGCGAAATGTCATCGCATGTCGAATCGGAACACGTTTATAAATCCGAGATCCCCCCTGGCCGTGTTCAACTAGGACCGCCGTAATATTATCGTCGTGCTATAACTACCAGGAGGAAAAATAGTCTACAAGGCGA
>JAIUZE010072664.1:0-30888 GCA_022085475.1 Heliosperma pusillum
TCTTCTATCAAGAAGTAGTCTTTGTCGGGGTCTTGGAGGTCACCACCTACAATTAGACAATAAAAGATGAATATAATTCACCTTTGAGAAAGACGGATAAATTGAAAAGCGAGAAAGACGGTAATTTTATTACCAATACGGATAGAGGACGATGAGAGGGAAAGAATAAGACGAACTTAGGTGAATTTGAGCGAGAGATGAATGAGTAGTGACGATTCTAAGTTTGATCAAATATGGAGGCTAGGGATTTGGGGTTTACTTGGTGAGGAAGAAGAAGATTGAATTTGAGGGAGTTAGGGTTTTGAGGGAGTATATGAAGGAGTAAGTGGAAAACATGAGAAAAGCCCAAAAACGTCTTAAGACGTAACTTACTCGGAATCTCGCGTAGAGTCCAAATACGAACTCGGATATTCTAAATTAGACACGGGAAATTTAATTCTAAACTAAAACTAAATTTCGCTGAAAAGTATCCGTATAATATTTTTACTATAAAAATAGGGTACATTTGCATCCGTATAATATTTTTACTATAAAAATAGGGTACATTTGCGGGTGTTACACAAGGCATCAGCAACAACATTAGCCTTCCCCTCATGGTAAGTAATCTTCAATTAGCTACATCTACCGCCGCTGCCTCATATTCAACCCGTTCTGGGTAAAGATGTACTTCAGACTCTTATGGTCTGAAAATACCTTAAAGCTGGCTCCATACAAATAATGCCGCCAAATCTTTAATGCGAACACCACCGCACCCAACTTTAGATCATGAGTAGGGTAATTCTCCTCGAAAGGCTTCAGCTGCCTCGACGCATAAGCAATAACCTTCCCATTCTGCATCAGTACACAACCCAAACCACACTTCGATGCATGCGATACACTTCAAAAGTTCTCACTCCCCTTAGGTAATGACAAAACAAGAGCTGTGGTCGAACGCTCCTTTAATGTCTGGAACGCCGTCTCACAGTTCTCATCCCAACAAAACTTGTTCTCTTTCCTCATCAAAGCCTCGAAAAGTCTTTCACGAACCTCCTGTAGTACCCAGCCAAACCTAAGCAACTTCTCACCTCTGCCACGTTCTTTGGTGCCTCCCAGTTAGACACCGCCCCAATCTTTCTTGGATCTACCATCACTCATTCCTATGAAATCACATGACCCAAGAATGCCACCTTCTCTAGTCATAACTCACACTTAGACAACTTAGCATACAACTGATTGTCCCTCAAGGTCTGCAACACTAGCCTCAAATAATGCTCTGCATGCTCCCCCTTAGTCTTAGAGGAGACCAAGATGTCGTCGATAAACACCACCACGGATTTTTCCAGATATGGACTGAAGATCTGGTTCATAAGATCCATGAATACTGTTGGTGCATTAGTCAACCCAAACGACATCACCACGTACTCATAATGCCCATATCTTGAAAGAAACACCGTCTTCTGAATGACATCCTCCTTTATCCTGAACTGGTGATACCCTGATCTCAAATTTATCTTCGAAGATACCCCAGCTCCACTTAGTTGGTAAAAAAAGTCATCAATCCTAGGCAATGGTTACCTATTCTTTACCGTCACATGGTTTTGCTCATGGTAGTCAATGCACAACCGTAAACTACCATCCCTCTTATTCACAAACAGCACTGGCGCATTCCACAACGATACACTAGGTCTAATGTACCCCTTGTTCAGAATCTCATTCAATTGCTTCTTCAATTCTTCAAGCTCCTTTGGTCCCATGCGATAAGGGGCCTTAGAGATCAGTCTGTACACGACTTTAACTCTAGCTGAAATCAATATCTCTCCTCAGCGGTAATCCCGCTATCTCATCTGGAAAGACATATTCAAACTCACTCACCACTTCAATCTGGTCTGCCGTCGGCTCCTCTACTCTGGTATCTTTCACATGACACAAGATCATTGGGTAGCCTTTCCTGAGGTACGTCTTCAAGGTAATGGCCGCAATCAACTTCACCTTAGGCTTCACAATGAACCCTTGGCATGACACTCTAACCCCTTTCGGGACCCTTAAAGACATCTTCTTCTGATGACAATCTATATTTGCCTTATACCCACCCAACCAATCCAACTCGACAATTATCTCAAACCCGTCTAATGAAAATTCAAGCAGGTCAACATGGAAGTCCACCTACCCCACAATCATTGACACACCCTAAAATAACTTATTACAAGACACTGATTCCCCATAAGGTATAAACACCTCATCTTTACAGACTCGCTATTCCCAAGCCCCAACAACATTACATGACTCTTAGAAATAAAAGAATGGGTCGCCCCTGAATCGAACAAAATAAAATATGGAACATGATTAACAAGAAATGTACTGGTGAAAACTTGCGCATCCGCCTCTGTTGCTTTCTTATCCATCATGAACAGTTTGCCACTGTTCTTCTGGCCACTCCCTTGCACTGTGCTCGCAGATGCCACAGTCTTTGATGTTGAACTCTGGTTCTCATTATTGTTGTTCTGCCGCTGGTAGGTCCCTCTATTGCGGTTATAACCACCGCCGGTCTCACTCTGGTTCCCCTGCCGGTTCCATGAACCTGCAGGCCGATTACTAGCCATGCTCTGAGAATCAATGGTGGAGCTAGGGGGGCTAGCAGGGGCGGTCGCACCCCCTGACGGTTGAAAATTTTGAAGTTTTTAGCGAAATTTTTCAAAATTTTTTAAAAGTACCTTATGAAATAAGTCGTTCGCCCCCCCTAAAAATTTTCGCCCCCCTAAATTCAAATCCTGGCTCCGCCACTGATGAGAATAACTCCGTTCGAATGAAGGTTGGTAACCCCCACCCCCTCTTGAAGATGGACAAACGAATTTCTTATGGCCAAAGGCACCACAACCATGACACCTCACCCCTGAAATCTCACTAGCAGCCTCACCGCCGTTCCCTCCGGATTGTTGTACTCCCTTGTAGCCACCACCGCCAGAATATGATCCGGCCTGAGAATAGTTACCCTTCTTGAAGGTAGAGTTTCCTCCACCCTCATTAATTGCCTTCCTCTTGTTATTCATCGCATCCTTCGCTTCTCTTGTCATTTCAGCCAACCGTTCCGCCTGCCAAGCCTTCTCATATGCTTCCTTAAGGTCAGAAGACACTCCCACGGGTAGCTTGTTCATGACCCCAAAGATTAACCCCTTCAGAAACCTATCAGATAGAGCCTTTTGACTCCACTCTATATCATTGGCATAGCTTGCCAACTCCGCGAACTTGTTGTAATAGTCAGTCACAGACATCTCTTCAGTCATTCTGCAAGAGTCGAACACAACCCTTAACTTCCCTCTCACATGCTCGGGAACAAACTCGGTCCTCATCTCCGCCTTGAACTCTTCCCACGGTATAGCCTCCTCTCCATTCTCGATGAAGTAGTCCCTCATAGCTAATCTCGAAACCACAACTTCCCCGCATGACCCCTCAGGTAGAACGCGGCTTAATCAACACACAGGTTATCTGGACAGTTAACGACCTCAAATATACTCTCCATTTCTCGATGCCAGTCATCCAACAGATGTGTGGCACCGATATCCTCGTAGGTAGTGGGTCGATGAAGGTAAATGATTGTGCTAATTGTTTTAGCATCAACCACCACTGCTCGGTCCTTCCCCACCGTCTTAAGGGCCTCGGTAAGCGCTGCATTCTGTTCGATCAGCCTAGCTACCTCCTCAGCACTGAATTCCGGGGTTGTAGTTGACGCGGTAGCTCTTGTTGCAGGCATGCTAACTTCAAAAAGAAACGCAAACGTAAGCACAAGCCTACAACTGAACACGGGCTACATTCCTGTCACAAACACACTCGGTCGAGTGCGTCAAGCCACTTGGCCAAGTATAACCCACTCGATCAAGTACAATATGTACTCGGTCAAGTACATCCAACACAGAATCCAACCAAAATATTCAAGGATTTTCACTCGGTCGAGTCCAAAATGGCACTCGGTCAAGTCCAACACACTCGGTCGAGTGTCAACATACACTCGGTAGAGTCACTTAGAACATTATTGATAAAAATATACAGGGTCTTTTACTCGGTCGAGTTCAGGTTACTCGGTCGAGTGTCACCATGCGCTCGGTCGAGTCACAAAATTCTGCACTTAATAATCATAGCAGTACGTACCCCACATTCGATCGAGTGTCAAGGGTACTCGGTCGAGTACCCCTTACTCGGTCGAGTCCCCTGCCCTGTTGTGACCGAGTCAGAGCTATAAGGGCAACATTGCCATTTAAGGACGTCTCCCAAATCTTTGCGGTAGCCGCTCCCTATGACTCCTAGCCGGGTTCATTTTATTAGACGCTCCTAATTCATTGGGTTAATTGGTTTAGGTTCCAAAATTGTTCGCTCTGATACCACTTTGTAACACCCTCATATATCAAAGAGCCTTACAAGACCTCCCTACTACATGGAGATGCTACCATCTCGGTTGCCTGAGGTAGTACATATCAAAACTCCTAATAAAAGAACAATACTTTTTTTAATCCAATAGTTTAACTCAAATACATAATCCCAAATCAGACGGCATAACGTTTGAATCAATAATCTAAAACTAACATAACAGTAAAAGCAATAGAATGTCTATGACTCTAGTAGACTCAGCGGAAGCTATGACTCGACTGTGGTGATCTCCAATCAACATCCCAGCGCAGCTCAACGAGTTACCTACTGATCACCTTCTTACCATTCCCCAAAGGATCACAACAGTTTTGTAAACCAATAACGGGGACGGTATACATCAATCAATGTACAAGACGATAAAGCTCACAATAGAAACAGAGACACCAGAGGGCCACCGCATCGGTTACTTCAGCAGCATCAGGTTACCATCGTTGACCTGCAAAACCACCAATTGATCCTAGACCGCAACCATGGGCATCGAAATTCTATCTCACCGCTGTGAGACACCAGAAACATTAATGTACATATCCCCCTCGCAGCGGGAAAACTACGAGGGGCGAACTCAGGGAATGATCCGTCTCCGGACGGACCACCAAAATAGTAACGAAGTAACCACTCCAAACTCCAATCTCAACTCTATCATCATAACAATAGTAACCATCATCATCATCAATCAATCAAATACAATATCATAACAATTCATCTTATCACAATGATTAATATACACAATTACTGAGTAGGAAAACTCACCTTTTAGAAAATCCGCAAATACTCACAAGCAAGGAAATCAAAAGTCCTCTTCTACAAATCCTACACCTAAACATGTAGTAATCATATAATTAATACTAACCCTTTTCCCTTTTCCCCCCCAAATTCAATTAGGGCTACATATTTCAATACAAACAATAACAATAACCATGTAAACAATCACTTACCGATTGGAATCAACAAGGCAAACGCAATAGATCCGGCTTGAAATGATTAAGGATGATCTTAGAAGTTTTGAGGAAAGTTTAAAGAGGTTAAGGTTTTTGATAAAGAAGCGTAAAGTGAAATTATGTTTTACTCTTTCTTATTAATCCTTAATCAAACCGTCCGAACTATTCTCGCAGACCGGTGTACTTGGTCGAGTGCAAGATGCACTCGGTCGAGTACGACTCACTCGGCCGAGTGCTTTCCACATTATGCCGAGTGCCCAAGAACAGAATGTTGTTCAGCTGACACCCAACCTTTACTCGGCCGAATACCCTCTACTCGGTCGAGTACACAATCCACTCGGTCGAGTACACAATCCACTCGGTCGAGTAAGCTGTACTCGACCGAGTACCTAGTACTAAAAAATACGGAGTATTACACATACCTTTATTTTATTAACTTTCGATCATCAACATTTTATAACTCCTAAATAATGTAAAAAAATAAAAAGTTAGAAATCAGGGGAATTGTGCTCATCTAAACTTCAAAAGCAGCCAAGGCAATCATGTAGTTGACATATTGCTACTGATTTATGATATGTATGGAGTATTAGATAGTGAAGTGTTTAGGCCAAAAATTGACCAAACCTATTAAATTGTTTGTGGAGGGTCAAAATGATCTACTCTTTTTAGCCTTAATGTGGGGGTTGATTTGTATGTGATTTGTGATAGAATACAAAGGTAAACTAAGTAAAAATAATGACGAAAAGAACAAAGAAAATAAAGTAAATGAGTAAGGACACACGAAAATGGTGACGCGGAAACCCAATGTGGGTAAAACCGCGGGGGGAGTCGGAATACCGCAAAATATATGCACTATAATGTAAAAGTACTTGTTGAGGTGGTACAGAGTACGCTCTGGCGGTACTACCAGATTCTGGCAGAACTAAGGGTATACTCTGACGGAAATACAAGATATATTCTGGTGGAACCACCGGATTCTGGTGGTACCACAAGATTCTGGCGGTACTCAGGTGGGCTTAGGGAGTACAAATGGTATGTAAAATATATTAATAGAACTTGGAGGAATGACTCAAGTGTTATGAGAGTGAGTGTGTTGTAGGGTGAGATGTGAAGTGAGATGTGGAATGAGATGCTGCTTCTTTGTCTTGCTTCACTTTCTTTTATAGCACCCAAACCCTACCTGAGGTCCTCCAACGTCTCCCCTTGATGCTCTCCTATTCTTCCTCAACGACTCCTATTTTTGGGGAGTTAGTTGTTTGACTTGGTAAATATGGCTGTTGAGTTTGTTGTGTTTGTTCTGCTTGATCTCAGCCGTTAATCTTGCTTTGCCTTCAATCCATGTGCTTCTTCCTTGCCCAATGATGTTGCGCCACGTCAGCGACCCATGTCTTATTAGATTACCCAGTCTTGCACTGCCACGTGTCACCATGCAAGAGACTAGTGATTTTTGCCCATAACATAAAGGTAGAACTCAAACAATGAGACAATATGCTAAGGATCTCGCCTACTTTGCGACGTAATTTCTTATCTCAATACTTTGGTCTTTCGTACCGATATATCAAACTTGTGAATTAAATGGCATGAGTTACCTTGGTTAGGAAAATGGAGAATCAAGATGATGAAATCCTATCTCATAAAAATCGCAAATAATTAATATTACTTAGGATTAGACCTGGAAAATGGGTCAAACGGGTCGGGTTTGGGTCAGGTCAGTTTGGGTCGGGTCATATCGGGTTTGCTCAACCTTTCGGGTCGGGTCACTTTCGGGTTTGGGTCACTTCGGGTTTGGGCCATTTCGGGTATGGGTCATTTTGGGTCGGGTTATTTTATTAGATTCATATCCGATTTATTTAGGCCATTTTCAGGTCAAAATGATCAAGTTAGTTTTCAAGTCAAGCCCGGCGTCGAGCCATACTCGCACGGGCCGACTTCGACCAAGCCGAGCTTTAGCTACACGTAGGTTGTCTGGTCTCATTTTCAGTTTATCACCCCTAATCACAATAAATTGGGTCATTTAGGATCATTTCAAATCGGGTCGTCTGTGGGTCGGTGGTTTTGGGTCGGATCTATTTCGGGTCAGTCAAGGTTCAGGTCGGGTCTGGGCCGGGTCGAGTCAATTCGAGATTCAGGTCATCCTCAGGTAAGGCAATTCCGGGTCGCTTTCGGGTTTCGGGTCAGCCTTATCGGATCGGGTTATTCGAATCGGGTCAGTTTTGTCAGGTCTACTTAGGATGAAATAAAACACGTATAACACGCCCCAAAATTTTTTTGATGACTTAAAAACGCCCCATAAGAACCTTTTGATGTGAACAATAAGGTATACCCAAAGGTAGTAAAGTTCTCGAGTAATTAATAAAATAACATGTCAATGTTATGAAATTTCATCTCAAATTGCAAAAAAAATACAGTGGAAAAAATACACCCTTGTAATTCAATATGTTCGTCCAATCAAGTATGAAAAGAAAACAAAATTAGAGAAACCAATAACATAAAAAAACGTAGGTAAAGAAACAACCCATTTAATCGGTTAATTAAAGTAAAATATAAGAAACAAAGATCAAATTAATGATATCTAGAGCAGATGACCTCGGAACAATATCCACGTTGCATCGGTCATTAGTCTGTGATATATGAGAGTAGAGTCAAGATAAGATTTGTTTTTTGCTCAAGATGTTTTACTGAATGAATTGAGGGAATGAAAGACGAAGCTGTTAAAAATGAATATTACAAAAAGATTAATGGTCATTACTGGTAGAGAATACAATGAGTTAGCAGCATGACTAAAAATAATTTACTAAGAAAAATACTAATTTGTTGGGACAAATTTTACTATACAAACAACTAAAACTATGTGAAGCATAATCCATTTAGTGTAATAACCAATTATTATTAACAAGAATTTCTAAAACTTAAGCTAAGTGGAAGAGTGATTTATCGTCGTAATGGATTTGATAATCAAATAATTGTTGGCTAACCTAAAGAATTCTATAACTAATCACTATAAAAAAAAAAACACAAAGACCAGTATGAGGGTACGACTTAAGAATAGGATTAGGATGTACTCAGTGAATTGTTGTTCTATTCATTTTTGGGTGTCTCAGTGAATTATTGTCCTTTCTATATTATAAAGGTTTTTTATGAGTAATTTGATCACCAAATATGACTATTATCCGCTTGTCATCTACTAAGTGAAAGTACAAATGGTCCATCACACTTTCCTTGGTATTTGTGCCAAAATAAAAAGACTAACAATTCACTGAGACGGATGGAGTATCTCATAATACTAATTGTACCAGACAAAAAACTACGGTTAATGATGTGGGAGTTTGTAAGGCACAATTACCAGAGTTTCGTTGAAGCCACCGTCATAACAATATAAAAAGTCTATTTTATAATTCCAAATATTTCAAGGGCCACA
This sequence comes from Heliosperma pusillum, assembly GCA_022085475.1. Taxonomy (NCBI): domain Eukaryota; kingdom Viridiplantae; phylum Streptophyta; class Magnoliopsida; order Caryophyllales; family Caryophyllaceae; genus Heliosperma; species Heliosperma pusillum. The sequence goes on from JAIUZE010072664.1 coordinate 8,755, forward strand.
TATTAACCGGCAAATTTCACTTTAACCTTCAGAATTACAGAGTAGTAAATCAATATATATATATATATATATATATATATATATATATATATATAATTATAATATAAATATATATATAATATATATAGGCTTTTTTCGAGCAATTCTATTGGTCAACATCATCTTTTTCAATTTTTGGAATGTATATTTTAAGATCTTCCAAGATTACGAAAAAGATAATATGTAATATTTCTAATATCACAACTATTATTTACGTAAAAAAAATTGATTATGAATCTCACAAAAAAAATATAATGCAAAACATTTCGAAACTTACATATTTGGATTCTTAACGAAAAATGCTTTCATTAGAGTATAAATTTTGTATTTTTTACTACCATATCATTTATAAGATCATATAACTATAACCTAAGTATATGAAAATCAAATAAATGACTTTTAAAATATTTTTTATTATTCTAATACTAGTATAATGGTTTAGTAGTAGTCAAGAAATAATTAATTTATAGAACAATATGATGTAGTACTTAGTATGCTATTTGTCCCACATTGAAAAATAACTTAGGTGTGGTGAATATACTACATATAAAAAGTAGAATTGTCCCACATCGAAAATTTACCCTAAGATATGGTGATCCTATAATTATAAATAGGAGTCATAATTGGAACTTATGTATCCACCCAAAATCTTTTGAGTCTCTTAAGTATTGTCTTAGAGATCTCTTACAAGTTTGTATTATATTATCTTTACAATAGTGAAATTTACATCATAAAAAATTAATTTAGAAAAGTTTCATAAATAATACTTTGGATATAAAAAATTAAGTGGATAATCTTTTAATTATTATATAAAATAAAAAATAATATAAATATATATTTTAAAGAAAAAAATGGTGTACTACATAATATATTATTTTTCTCACATTGAAAAATAATGTAGATGTGGTAAACAAATTACGTATAAATTGTAGAATTATTCCACATGGGAAAAATAACATAAAGTGGCTAATCCTATTATTATAAATAGGTGTTGTCCTTAAACCTTAGGTATAACCCAAATATTTTTGAATCTCTTAAAAAATGTCTTAGAGATCTCTTAAAAATATTGTAGATGTGATGAATATACTATGTATAAATAGTAAAATTGTCCCACATCATAAAATTAACATAAGATGGGTGATCCTATAATTATAAATAGGAATCACCCTTTGACCTTATATATCAAAGTAAAATCTCCTATAATTATATGAAGGAACCTTCATTTGACCTTATATATCAAAGTAAAATCTTTTAAGTCTCTTAAGTATTGTCTTAGAGATCTCTTAAAAGTTTGTGTATTGTTATCTTTACAATTGTTAAATTTACATCATCAAAAATTAATTTAGAAAAGTTTGTGTATTGTTATCTTTACAATTGTTAAATTTACATCATCAAAAATTAATTTAGAAAAGTATTATTAAAAAAATTGAAGTATCGTAACAAAAATTATGAAGATAATATAGTTACATTCGTGGTAAAAAAAATCCTCAAAAGTATTGAAACTCATATTATTTATTTGCACATACTTGGTGTAATTTTTAGTATATTATTTGTCTCACATTGAAATATAATGTAGGTATGGTGAATTATTACTTATAAATAGTAGAATTATCCCACATCAAAAAATTATCATAAGGTGAGTGATCTTAATTATGATTACAAATAGGAATCATATTTGGAAATAAATTTTCAACCCAAAATCTTTTGAGCCTCTTACATATTGTCTTAAAGAGTTCTTAAAAGTTTGTATTATAATCTAAACTATAGTTAAATTTAAATCATTAAAAATTAATTTAGAAAAGTATCATAAATAATAATTTTGATGATAAATTATTTAATGGGTTATTTGAAAAACAATGTAGGTATGGTGACTGGTGAATATATATTATGTATAAATAGTAAAATTGTACCACATTGAAAAATTATCATAAGGTGGAGTGATCATAAATATGTTCATCTTTTTTATATTGTTAATAAAATACTTTTAAAATATAATAAGTGACCTTTAAAATATTTTTTTATTATTCTAATATTAATATAATAGTTTAGTAACAGTTAAGAAATAAATATTATATAGGAAAAGACGGTGAATATATTACATATAAATAGTAAATTGTCCCACATCAAAATATTAACATATGGTGATTCTATGATTATAAATAGTAGTCATTCTTGAACTTAGGTATAAACCCACAAATTTTCAAGTCTCTTAAGTATTGTGTTGAAGAGTTCTAAACATTTGTATTATAATCGTCACAATAGTGAAATTTACATCATTACAAATTAATTTATAAAAGTATCATAAATAATAATTTTGATGATAAACTACTTAATGTGGTATATAATGTATTTGTGGTAAATATATATACTAAGTGTAAATTGTAAAATTATCCTATATCGAAAAATATCATGAGGTGGAGTGATAAAAAATATGATTATAAATTGGAGTCATTTTAGTCTCTTAAGTATTGTCTTAATGAACTCATACAAGTTTGTATTTTATTTCCACAATAATGAAATTTACACCATCAAACTTAATTTAGGAAATTTAGGAAAGTATTATATAAGTAATAATTTTGATGGTGTATTACTTAATAAGTTATTTGTCCCACATTGAAATATAATACAAGTATGGTGAATATGTTACGTATAAATAGTATAATTGTCTCACATCGTAAAATTATCATAAGGTGGTTGATCCTATAATTATAAAAGGAGTCATCATTGGAACTTAGATATCAACCCAAATCTTTTGAGTCTCTTAAATATTGTCTTAGTGAGCTCTTACAAGTTTGTATCCACATTAGTAAAACCTACATTATCAAAAATGAATTTAGGAAGGTATCATAAGAAAATAAACTGAAAAACCTTTTATTTATCTCAATATACATTTCATATTTTATATTCAAGTGATGTTTATAATTTTTATATAAAACCTTTTACATTTCATTTCACGAAAAAAATATTGTGAAAATGAGTCATCTTTCAAAGTTAGATATTCACCCAAAATATTTTGAATCTCTTAAGTGTTATCTTACAGAACTCTTAAAAGTTTGTATTATTATCCTTGCTTTAATGAAATTTACATCATCAAAATTAATTTAGGAAAGTATCATAAAAATTTAAGAAAGTATCAAAAATAATAATTTTAATGGTGTACAAGCAGTACAACTAAATACTCGTATGTTATTTGTCCCACATTGAAAAATAATGTAACTGTGGTGAATGTACTATGTATAAATAGAGGAATTGTTCCACATCGGAGAAATATCATAAGCTGGAGTGATCATGCGATTATACATAAGAGTCGTCTTTGGACTTAGATATTAACTCAAAATCGTTTAAGTCTCTCAAATATTGTTTTAGAGAGCTTTTAAAATTTTGTATTAATTATGAAAATAATATAATTATAAGATTCGTGGTAAAAAATGTTATCATTATAGTATAAAATATCATATTATTTGCACATACTTGGTGTAATTCTTAGTATGTTATATATCTCACCTTGAAAAAATAATGTAAGTGTGGTGAAACTACTAATACCTATAAATAGTAGAATTGCCCCATATTGGACAATTACCATAATGTAGGGTGATCAACCCAAAATCTTTTTATTCTCTTAAGCATTGTCTTAGAGAGCTTAATTCTTAGGTACATTGGATCATTTTTCGAGTCATATAGATCAAATATAACTTGATTCCTAGCAAGGTTGGTAAAATATGTTTAAAGTTGAAGTTGAATCAATATATCAATATTATTTTCTTAAAAATTAGATAGTATATTTTATTATAGTCTTAAAATTTCAAAAGTATATATTAATGAAAATGACATTAATGTAAACCCGTGCATCGCACGGGCATGAAATCTAGTTGGTTATAACTGAAAGCAATTGGAATTAAATCAAATGCATAAAAGAATTGTAGAGGAAATGATGAAAACTTACAAAAAGCTGATAATTAAATAACAGAATTTAAAACAATTGTACCCTTCAAATATTGTCCAATCATCACCAATTTATTGATACCTTCAAATGATGTCCAACCATCACCAATTTGATTCAATAAAGCAAAAACCAAACCCTAAAATTTTAGATCTTATAAAATTTCTACTAATAAGTCATAATTATATACATGTTTATGCCTCGTTTTAGTCACTTTTGTGACAATTTTGGGCTTAATTATATGATTGGATGTCGTCATATGTTAGAAAGTCGATACTCCCACTTTTGTGTGCTATTGTGTAGATTCATTGCGAATCGGATGCATTGGATCCCTTGCAAAGAGAAATGGACTTGGCATTTGGAGAATTTATGCTCGACATGGAGACCAAGAAAGAAACAGGTAAGAAGGATTGTTAAAGAAACTAGTTGGAAAGACTAAACAAATGTGAAATGAGAAGAAAGAATGGTTGCTTTCACAAGTGTCGACTTCAAAATTGAATATCTTGAGTTCTACAATTTCTATCAAGATGATTCACATGACAAAAGAAAGCTCTTTCTCTTAACTTTCCAATGATAGGTCACATCCGATAAGTAACGAAGAAATGACATCTGTTTGAAATTCACTGCGCTGAGCTGAGAACCCGACTCGATCGAGCAGATTCACCTTTGCTCGATCGAGCAACCTAATATCTGATGAGTTACGAGTTTCCTAAAGTCGGTTTAGTTAATTATTGTTTTAGTATAAATACAAATCTCATCTTTCATAATTAGGTTACACTTTATTTATTTTAGAAACTCTTAAAAACTCATAAAATTAGTTTGCTACTCATATTATTCAAGATCTATACTTTTATTTTTTTAGTTCATCAATCATTTGAATTCGGTATTTTGTACTTTTCTACTCTTGTTATTATTATTCCAATTTCTTGTTTATCAATTGCCTTATTAATCATCTTCTTTATGATATTAATTATGTTTGCCTTTAATTATATTATCGTTGTTAGTTTAGTTAGTATGAGTAGTTAATCCTTTAATCTAGGGTTAAAGAGGATCTATGATGTTAGAAGGGGGATTACTTGATTAATTGTTAGTTAAATCATATGGTTGTCCTTTGATGGTTGTTATAATTCTAGTAGATTGATTTTGGCCAGAATTAATTAACTTGTATCGCATATTAGGATTTTCACCGACTTGGTTAAGACTAATATAGACTACGCAATCGAAAAGAGTAATTTTAATGATAGCGACCGCATGTTAGAATTAGATTTAAAGGGCATAATTGAGTCGACCGATCTTATGACCTTAGGTAATTAGATTGACCTTTTAATTGATTAAATTCCTTCCCCGGATAACATTCTAGTAAACCCGATCCCTAAACCTTTTAATCTTATTGAGTTCATGTTTATTTTATTGCAATTAGTTATAGCTAATCAAACCCAACTTAAAGAAATTGTTAAAAGACGGACTTAGTTATTAGCAAATAGACTTTTACCGCCTCCTTGTGGATTCGATACCCTATTTACCGTTGACTTTAGTTAGCATTGGGTTAGATTTACTTTGATATAGGGAACACGACTTTACCCAGGGGAGTCGTAAAACAATCCGAGACCCGGTACTAAAAAAAATGAGGCCCCAAACGTACCATCAATTTTCCATTTGCTTAACAAATACTCAAAAGTACATAAGTAAACTTTAGTAATCAAAAATTTCAACAAAATAGATCATAAATAAATGTAGTGAAACCGACCAAAAATCCAAAATAATCATGAATATGTATAGAATTATGATAATGCTTATTGCTTAAGTAAATTTAGTTACTCATAAAATAATTATAATTGATCCACAAAATAATTAAAATAGAAGAGTAGAGAACCAGAAAGTCGACATGAAAGATGTCTCATTGTTTTAGATTTATGAAAGAAATTAGAATAGCACTACCTAACTACTTTAGGTTTATTGCGCAGACACAAAATTAAGAATCGACCCAAATTTATCATGAATAGCAAGAATTACAAACAAACTGAAACTAAAACCCATAAAATTAGAGGCGAATTTCTAACTTATCTTAAAATTATTTCTCCTTGGTAAATCCTTGGACTTGAAATTGATGAATTTGGGCTGGTTGCTTTCTCTAAAAAACTAGTAGGTCTTAAATTAGGTAAGTAATTGATTGAAGTAAAGATTGAAAGGTTAAAAATAATTGTAAATTAGTGTGAAGATTGAAATATTTTGGGAAAGAAAAAATCTCAAATTATTGGGAAGAAGAAACTAATTAAAGCGTGATATTGGATTATTGGGAGGAGAGAAAATCTCAAACGTCATTGTCAGTTACTTAATTGTTGTTTTTACTCTTTTTTTTTCTATATGAACTTGGGCCCAAAATTTGGAGGCCCGGTGCGGGCGCCCTGGGCCTTAGACCCCCTGACTTTACTCTTATCAAATTTGACGCTGTTGCCGGAGAGGCAATAATTTTCTGTTTATTTTTAATTTAGTTTGTCTTTTTTGTTTCATGGAACTTCAGTTCCTTGAGACCGTTCTCATCTTTTCCTTGTTAGTTTCGTTTCGCTAACTAAAACCCTCTTTCGCTATAATTTGGACTACTATAATATCGTCCTTGAGTAGTTGTCGTTATGCCATTAGATGCCACTAGATGCCTCAACACCACTTCTACACCTCATTGTTATAGCCTGACTTGCTATGCATTTTCCTAGTAACTGAACTTGAACATAAAATGGGGAAAACGAATTTTATCAATTGCCAAAGAATACAACCTTGAGAAGAGGTCGTTGCAAAGCTGATAAATGATACAAGCTCAATGAAGTATTGAAGCCTACACAATGCTAACTTTGTTGATATCCAATAACTCTTAGACTAAAGGCCGTGTGCGCCTCCCGGCTGCTCTTCCGCAAGTAAGAGCATTCCGAGGAATTGGGTATTCATCTCGTAGGGACGTCGAAGTTGTATAGACCCGAAGGTAAAACTGTTGTCCTAGGTATTGTCGTGCCCAAAACTCGGACCTCAGGTTCCACATACCAACATTGTCTATTGCCACCCATATTGCTGTCCATGAGTTTGGGTACACCTGCAGTTTAGTAGTTCAGGACTTCAGTCTTCAGTCATGCTAAATCATCTGTTCATGATTAGGCCAATACGAGAAAGGGACCGATATATTTTTACTTAAAATTACCTGTGTTGTGCTACGGAAAATAGCGTCACACAGATTGTACTGGTTTCTACTTGCTAATGACCATGTTCCACCATCCATCCTGCATTCCATTGACAAATTGCAGTCAGCTATGGTTCTTTAACGTACGCTGAAGACTATTAGACCTGTCAAAGTCTAACACGCTCTGACCCGAATGAATAAATCTCCCGAATACAAATCACAATTTAAAACTCCACTAGAGACACTAACTTTTGAATGACCCGGCAATTTGACAACAACCGATGCATGCCCGCCTTTCTGGACCTGTTTGGCGAGTCTAGATGTAGTAATAACAAATGCTGGATTTAAGATGGTGAAGTCGTTCCAAATAATGAACTTACCCAACAACAAAGAAGCTGTAACCATCCAAATGATAGCTCTGAATAATGTCTTCAGGGTTTTGAAAGACAATCTCAACAAATGCTCTATAATCTGCACCCATCACAGAAGTGTCAAGGTAGATTCCCCCACCACTAGGAGAATCCGAGATGGATCCCACCCGAAAAACGCCTCCGATCTGGAAAAAGTCAGCGAGCTTGAGAGGAGTATCAGCGGGAACAAACGACACGCTGTTGAGAGCATACCTCTGCTTGCCATTCACTAGACCAGCAGAACTCTGTAAGGTTATAGTCCTGCTTGTGTTGATCATACCATAATGGTATGACCCTTGTGGGTTAGGCCTTGGTCCACTTGCAGTAAGATTGGTCCGAATGGCACGCGCTTGATTGAGGGACCAGTCAATTTGGATCGTTGGCCCAACAGGGATTGGGCCAGAGGCTGTGCCCACAGAGTTTGCATAGCGAAGGATACCGGTTGTGGTGAGAACCGGGTCAGTGAAACGGGATGAAACAACCACGTAGTAGTCCTTCCCAGGCTGATCGGCTGTCACAAGGACCGAGTAGGACTGGCCCACGTGGACGTCAAGCGAGGAGAATGTTGTTTGGAGGGTGTGGGTCCCTTCAACTTCCACTAACACCATTTTATGACCTTGGATACGAAAGTTGAGGGAGTTTTGTAATCCTACATTTGAGATTCTAAGCCTATATGTCTTTCCTGTCAAAATGGGGTGGAAAAATAAAATCACAATTTAGTTTAATTACTTAATAATTAGTCAGTGCATCGAATGTGTAGCTTCGTTTTCACCTTGCTCTACATTGAAAGTGGCACCACTTCCTCGTCCATTGATTAGGATACCGTCTGGGAACGGAAGCATATGCCCATTGTCAAGAGTTTGCTGCAAATCCTGGAATCCATCAAACAAGTTTATCAGACCAAAAGTACTGCTCCAAGGCGCTATCTCGTTTTTATTATAAGATCATATGACCATAAATTATTGTCATAACATTCAAATTTCATGAAGAGTAGTAGGTAGTTAGTTAAAACAATATGGAGATGAGTTAGTATCGAAAAAAATAGGAAAGTAGGAAATTACCGTGTGATTAGACTTGTACCAGTCTCCTATAAGAACGGTATAATCCCCAGCAGGTGGAGGGAAAGGGATGGGAATGAGAGGCCTACTAAGGATTCGAATCCCTCCGAAAGCACCAGCGGCCTTGTGGAAACCGAGAGAAGGGAAGTAGTAGAAGCTACCAATCTGATCTTTAGTTTGGAGGATGTATGTGAAGTTCATCCCTGGTGGTATTGGGCATGTTGTTCCGTAAACACCATCTTCATACGAGTTTTTTCTGTTCTGTATTCCGTTCCTTTAACATATGCACGACACAATCAAGTAAGTATCCATTAGTAATGACTGCCCCTAAGTATTGATGCAATTGTCCATGAAATTTTCATCATAGAATAGAAGTTACAAGTGTGTTTAAGTGCTTTTGGCTTAAAATAAAGTGTTCGAGGTGTCATACTCCAAGCGAGGTCAGGGGTGATACGAAGGATAGGAATACATAGAATAAAACATGACTCGACTCGTATGACTTGAGACTTAGCCAACAGACTACAGTCACTTGTTCGTATAGCAAATCAACTATACTTCATGTTTGAGCAGTTGAACTATACTTAGGTCACTAACATTGAAAGGTTGAATTATACAGTGAGTGAAAGCAGGAATGTTGTCAGAAACATTTTACCATGAGAGAAGGAAAGGAACATCTAGACTGTTGTAAACATTGATGATAAGATTGTCATTAGTCACTGAATGGATATCTGGGCCTGGGAATTCACCATTAATCAAAATGCCCTGCTCAATTATTACCAAATCAAATTAAACCCATTTAGTCTCTTGTAAGACCGTTGTATAGGCATAGCGTATAATAACAATGTTAATATGTTACAATAACCTATGCACAATGACGGAGCCAAGGTGGCTGTCCCGCCCAAGGATATAAATTTTGAATTTTTCTAGTTTACGAGTATTTTTTTTCTCCCTCGCTAAGTTTAAGTTCTGGATCCGACAATGCCAATATACCTCATTTAGTGATAACGACAAATAAAATGTTACCAGAATTATAAGATCGTTATAAGTTTTATAACTGTTTGACTAGAGAATTTGTGAATTAACCCATATCTAAAGGGAAAAAACATACGGTATGTTACACAAAATACACACAAATTATGTGATATAGTAAGATAATAAAAGAGAAGAAGGACCGACTTGTTGGGGGACACCGAGAGGGTAAATGTCACCATAAGTGATATTCCAATCAAAGAATCTGTAAGGAGATTCTGCTACAACAATGGAGAAGTACAGAGCTAGGTATATCAACATTGGCTGCATTATTGTTTTAGTCATTTTTTACTGGAGAAAAAAAAACATGAGAAAATGAATGAAAGAGAGAAGAGATAGAGGGAGGATAATGAAGGCAAAAAAAATTGGAGGGAAAAAGGATAGACAAGTTTATTTAAGATTGAAAAGATTCAGCTAAATTATTTTAAGATACAAAACTAAACTGAAGTTAACATGGTCCATTATAATCCCATGCAAATATTGTCCTTAGACAAGAAATAAACAGGCCATCATTCACTTTACCTTGGATTTCAGTAAAAAAAAAAAAAGTTCTCTTATCTTGATGGAACACATATACTTTTTAAGTATCTATAAAGACTAAAATCTAAAGGTGGTAAGTGGGTCTATCGGGTCGGGTATGGATCAAGTCAGTATGCGTCAGGTCATTTCGGGTTTGTCACATATTTTGGACCGGGTCGGACATTCCGAGTTTTGGGTCAATTTTGGATGTTGTCGGGCCGTTTTGATCGGGTCACTTTCGGGTATGGGTTATTTTGGGTCGGGTCGCTTACAATTTAATGGCTAAACACTTAAGTTAGTACTATTTAGATTAAGAAATAATATTTTGAAAATTTAACTATTTATTAGGGACAATTTTAACCAATGAAATTTCACCTTGATATATATAATATTAATATGACTATGTACTTGTCGTTTCGAATCATTTTAGGTCACTTCAAGTCATTTTGAATCGGGTTCATTATGAGTCGGATCTTTTTGGGACGGATTTTTTTGGGTCGGGTCACTTTCAAGTCTCGGGTCGGGTCATTCGAATCTGGTCCATTTAGCGAGATCTATAATCTTAAGTGTTCTTTAATCTAAAATACTTTAATGTTTCGATAATGGAATTAATGTAAGACTTGACTAACTCGTACTATACAACATCATCGTTAGGCTAGATTATATCATGTCATTGGGATAGAGATTAGAGGGGCCAAGATTTTAAGTAGTGACCTACAATTTAGATGATCGTTGCTCAACATTAGCAAGGGGTTCATGTGCTAGCTAATTTATGTACTAAAATATAGATGATCTTAAAAAGAAACTAGGGACATTCCGGGTTTGTCACACATGTTATCGCTTAGTACCGGCAATGGTTTAAGGCTCTATAACAGTTAAATATTGAATATTCACTCTCTTTACAAAAACACAAATTTTCATTTGTTACGGGGCGATCCATCGCAAGCTTAAAATGGACTTCAATATGATTCATGATTGATTATGCGTGATAGTATGATACATTGATATTCAATCCGTAACATAACGTCGTCCACACTATATCCAAAGAAGATGATGGTAGAAATAGATTACTGGACTTCATTTAAAAGAATTTGTTTCCTATAAAGTATAAACTAAATAAAGATTATCATAGCAAGCTCTAAACTATTTAACGATTCCATAATATGGATGGATACTCCGTATGTACGAAAATAGAATTAAGGCACACAAATCAAATTGATTGAATAAACCAAAGTTACACCGAATTTAGAGTCCTACGCGATGGCTCACGGAGATATTAGTAATTACTCTCTCCATCCCGGTTAATTATTATCCTATTCTATTTTAGGTGTCTCAGTTAATTGTTGTTATTTTTATATTTTAATGTTTTTTATTAGTGATTTCATCGCCCAATGAGACTATTGTTCATTTGTCATCCATCAAGTGGAATCACAAATGTTCCTCTACTCTTTCTTTGGTTTTTGTGCTAAAATGAAAGGATAACAATTGACCGGGACGGATAGAGTAATACGGAGTACAAAAGAGCAAAAGGCAGGAAATTTAGTTCTAGTTCGGATTCTCTATTTTATTTATGTATCTAATTTTGTGTTCTAATGCCTCTTCAATTGATATATACATTAATTATTAGAAGAAGAAAAATTGCCTAACTTATACTCCATTCTATTCATAATAACATTCTCCTTTTCATTTTCATCTATTCACAATACATTCCCCATTTCCTTTTTAAGTAAAGTTTTATACTTATTTTAATCACATCACATCACCCCACAACATTACCCCACAATACTCATACTTTATCTTATTTTAATCACTTTACCCCACAACAATAATTATTTTAATCACTTCACCTCACAATAATACCCCATAATACATTCCCTCTCTCCAATTACCTCACCCCAGCACAATACTTTACCTTATTTAATTACTCACCCTTAATTTTTGGTCCATTCTTGAATGGAGAAAGTTATTATGAATAGGAGAGAGTATAAATAATGATGTATTAGATGATAAAAAGTTAGTTTATATTTTTATAAAACACAGGGTAATATAAAATCCCTCCTCCGGAGATTACGATAAAATAGTTATTCTTCTATTAGACGGTTGTATATTATGTATTTTGGTATTGACCACTTCTTAGTCCCCTTACAAAACTGTCAAATTTTAGTCATAAAAAGTGATTGCTATTTATAAAAAAAATGGTCACAGTTTATTAAAAAGTGATCATTATTAATTGGTTGTACCGAACTAGTATCTTAAAGGAGCATTTGCGAATAAATAATTTGAGAGGGGAAATCGGAGGAAATGGCATGTCGGTGAAAGGTGGTGGTGTGTGGGGGCATTATGGATCGTTTGTTAATGAGATCTCACATGCAAGTAAGAGTGAGACAAGAGGGTTGCAGTAGCGATTAGTGAAGAGTCGAGTGTAGAATTGGATTATTCGGACATTTCAAGATGTGTTTTCATTTGTAGCCAACTAGCCATGTGATTCTTAGTCAACCTTTTTTTTTTCACAAATTCTAAAACGGACATTATTCGTTACAAGCTGAAAGCAGATGGTGTCTCTCACAATATGTAAGCGGGGAGGGCAAGTGGAGGGTACATGGATCCCCCCACTTGCCCTCTCACTTGAATATTGTGAGATGACACTATCCGTCTTCAGTGAGACGAGTAGCTGGTTTTTTTTTAATCTAAAGTTACCTTATTTAAGTTCTGTTCAGATTATATAAGTTCTGTTTAAAAATGTTCAGCAAAATTAGTTCAGTTCACTTCAAGTTTTATAAGTTTAAAAAAGTTCAGATTAAATTGTCATGATTAACATGATTTATAAAATAAGATGATCCCGTAAGATGATCCACTTTTATATATAGAGTATGAAACAAATTATTCATTTAAGCTTATATATGAATTGTCTTTTTATATATAAGAATTGTCTCACATTGTGAGATCGTCCCACATTTATGCCTTTAAGTTAGATTGATGATCATTTTTAAATTATGAAAATGAAGATCCATATTAATCATCCGAGAATTTTGTAAATAACACTAATTCTTGGGTTAGATGTACAACTATATTTGGCAAGGAAGATGGAGATGAAGAAGAAAAATATGAGAAAAATGATAAAATGAAAATAGATGATTAAAAAAAAGATGTAATACATGAACAACATAAAATATATAAGAAGAAAATTTATTATCCAATTTTGTATGTCACTATATATATATATATAGAGTCAAGTTATAATGAGTCCACCTTCAAAATTGAGTTCATGAGTCCTCATCTTGCCCTTTGGATGAAAGAGATGGAGGGACAAGATTAGAACAAGATGAAATGCTAAGATTAAAAGAAAAATGAATGGACAAGATTAGAACAAAATGAAGGGACAAGATTAGAACCAAATGAGTGAGTTTTAATGACTTTCACCTACATTACGAGTACATAATGATGTAACTTTAGTCATTAAAAGTGTAACTTCAACCATTATTTGTGTAACTTTAAGCTAAAATGTGATTTAGAGTATATAAATTTGAATTTATGTAACTTTAATATAAGTTTATGTGATTTTTACCTTTTTTCGAGGGTACTTTAGTTATTAAGAGTGTAACTTCAACCATTATTTGTGTAACTTCAAAATAAAATTTGATTTCGAGTATATAAATTTGAATTTATGTAATTTTAAGATAAATTTATGTGATTTTTACCTTTTTATGAGGGTAACTTTAGTCATTAAAAGTGTAACTTCAACCATTATTTATGTAACTTCAAAATAAAATGTGATTTCGAGTATATAAATTTGAATTTATGTAACTCTAAGATAAGTTTATGTGATTTTTGCCTTTTTATGAGGCTAACTTTAGTCATTAAGAGTGTAACTTCAACCATTATTTTTATAACTTTAAACTTTATTAGTGATACTTCATTTATTAACTGTGTAACTTTAGTCAATTATAGTGTAACTCATGTTTAGGTAACTTTAGTCTTTTCTAGTGTAACTTCAGTCCATACTAATGTAACTATAGTCATTAATTAAGTAACTTCAGTCCTTAATGAATAACTTTAGTCCAGTGCAACTTTAGTCCATAATTGTGAAACTTTAGTCCATACTAGTGAAACTTTAGTACATACTAGTGAAACTTTAGTAAATACTAGTGAAACTTTAGTAAATACTAATGAAACTTTAGCCCATACTAGTGAAACTTTAGTACATACTAGTGAAACTTTAGCCCATACTAATGTAACTTTAGTTCATACTAGTATAACTTCAGTCCATACTATTGTAACTTTAGTTCATAATTTTGAATCTTTAGTCAAAAAATAAAATATTGGTGAATCTGAAAAAAAAAAAATAGTACATCTGAAAAGTGAATCTGAAAAAAACATATATAAAAAAACGAGATAAAATAAAAGAGCATAAAATTTTCTCCACCAACCACAAATAAAATAAAAGAGCATTAAAAAAACGAGATCAAAACAAAAAAAACATAATACATATATAAAAAATATATAAAAAACGAGATATAAAAAAGAAAAGAAAAAATAAGCATAAAATGTAACTCCAATGCATAACAAAGTAACTTTAATCCATAATAATGTAATTATAGATCTGAAAAAAAAAACCTCCAACAACCACCACCAAAAATAAAATAAAAGAGATCTAAAAAATAATAGAAAAAAAGCCAGAAAAATTAAAAGCTTTAAAATTAAAAACAAGATTTATATATGGATTGGAGAGACTATATTTTTGAGGTGGTTTTTCTAACCATTTTCACCTTTTTTTCATATATGAAAAAAGAATCAAAAAATGGACTAAAAAAAAAAAACAGCCCGTCATCCCCCAGGCGGCACCGCAACTCTGGCCACCATCCCCACATGTTTCCTCTCCACCAACAAACACCAATAAGGCCCTATTATTTCAGATCTGAAAAAAAGATTGACAAAAATTGAAAGTTGGTGGTGGTTGTTGGAGTGTAGGACGGCGGGGAAGAAGGGAGGCAACGGAGGGCGGACGAAGAAAGTGCAGAAGGACAGATAGAAGCGGCGGCATGTGGCTTTTGTGGGGATGGGGGGTCATCGGTGCGACCGGGTGGAGGCAGGGGGTGGTGTCTGGGGGTTGTCGGAGTGAGGGGTGGTAGGTGCGGGTGGTGGGTAGCGGAAGGAGGTGGTGGAGGTGTGGTGGAAGGCAAGGGAAGGAGGAGGACGGCGGGAGGAGCAAGGAAGGGAAAGGAGGTTGTGGTGGAGAGGGCGGCGGCGGTTGGCGGTGGAGGAGAGGGGGTGGGGTGGTCGGGTTTGGTGAGTGAGGAAGATGAGGGGTTTAATTATTTGGGTTTTTTTGGAGGTAGAGAGATAAGGGAGGTAGAAAGATAAGTGGAAATGTGAAAATGAGAAAATTTGGTGAAAAAATGGTATATGTAGTAGGGTTTGAAGAGATTGGATTGTGTGTGTCTCACAATCTTGACCATCCATTTTGTTTTAATCCTAGCCATTCATCATCTTGATCTAAGGGCTTGTATTAGGACTCAAGGACTCAAAGTTAAGGAAAGACTCATTTGAACCTAACTCTCTCTCTATATATATATATATATATATATAGAATTAGGATCATGTGAGTCCACCCTATCTTTTTGAGTCCGTGAGTCCATGATACAATATCACAAGTTATAGTAAACAATATCACGGGATATACTAGACAATATCACACCACTGAACCACTTTTCCGCGCACTAATAATAACTTTTTTCTCATACTTTTTTCACACCAATTGATGCTAATACCGAAGCTCCGAAAAACACCATAATTTTCTCGCTCTTTCATGCCGGAAAATCACTATTATGGGTGTTTCACCGAAGTTTATTGTATATAACTTCTTTTATCATATTTCCTCTCTACTAAGCATCTTTGCCTCATGCATTTTTCTTCATAACCGACAACGAGGCTCCAAATTAACGATGACAGTGACAAATTTTGTTGTGATTGAGGTGGTGTGAGCTCTGAGTAGGAGTAATGTGTATGGGTGTAGGAATATGGAGATTGAAAAGAAAACATGGGATAAAGAATGGGTGACGACGATGCCGGATAATTGTTTGCTTGTGTCATCTAGGTGTATTGGTGGGTGGGTGGTCGTCGTCAACGGCGAGTAGTATGACATAAAATATTTTTAACCCTTTTGTGCTATTTTTTTTCGTGATACTGTTTAGTATAACCAGTGATATTGTTTTGTGTAATATGTGATATTGTTTAGCTGGACTCACGGACTCAAATATTTAGGTGGACTCACCGGATCCTACCTCTATATATATATATATATATATATAGAAAAGATCATGTAAGTCCTCTTAGGAAAGGTGAGTCCATAAGTCCTTTTATAAGCCCTTGGATCTTGGAGATGGATGACTGAGATTGAAGCTCTCAAAAATGGATTAGTGGGCTAATTTTTCACTCTCTCTCATCTTTATTAATTAACCACTAATCCCATCTTAATTCAATATATAAGACTTTCCACTCAACCACTTCTCTCTCATCCCACATAATTTCATTTCTCCATCTCTCTCTAAAACCCAAAAAAATCAAAACTCAAACAATTCAAAACCCAAAAAATTCAAAAACCCAAAAAATTCATAAACATTCATCACCTTCTTTCATCTCCCACCTCCGGCCACCACCGGCCGCCGGCCACCGGCACCGGCCACCACCGGTCGCCGGTCGCCGGCCAAAAAAAAAAATTTTTTTTTTTTTCAAATCTTCTTCTTTCCGCTTCGTCTCCACCGCACATGTTCCTCGCCGTGCCTCCTTCTCGCCGCCCTCTCCTGCCGCCTCTTCTCTTCTTCTTCTTTTCTCTTTTCTTTTTTTCTTTTTTCACATATGCACCATTCTTTTTAGATCTTGTTTTTTTCTTTTTTTCTTATCTCTTCTTTCATGTCGTCTCTTCACCACCCTTCTTTTTTTTTTGAATCTATGTTTTTATTTTGTTAGATCTCGTTTTTATATTTCAAATTTTTTATGTTTGTTACTTTTTTGTGGTTAGTAGTGTTGTTTTACTGAAATTTCACATAAAATGACTGAAGTTACACTTTTATTAACTGAAGTTACAAATGACTGAAGTTACACATTTTTTTACTGAAATTTCACATAAAATGACTGAAGTTACACTTTTATTAACCGAAGTTATAAATGACTGAAGTTACACATTTTTTTCACTGAAGTTACACATTTTTTCACTGAAGTTACACATTTTTTTCACGGAAGTTTTTTTTCCTGAATACATGTTTTTATTTTTTAGATCTCGTTTTTATTTTTATGTTACACATTACTTTTTCAGATCTAAAAACCACAAGTTTTTTTTGTGCTTATTGGTGTTGTTTCATTGAAGTTTCACATATAATGACTGAAGTTTCACTTTTAGTAACTGAAGTTACTCATATAATGACTGAAGTTACATTTTGCTTAAGTTACACATTTATATGTTTTATATGTTTTTGCTTAAGTTATACATTTCACATTTATATTTTATATGTTTTAAGTTACACAGTATGATTTTGCTTAAGTTACACAATTATGTTTTGATTTTAGTATGATTGATGGTGTTTTTGGACTGAAGTTACACTAATAATGACTAAAGATAACATGTCTTAAAATTACATTATTAAAAATTGAAGTTACACTTTTAAGGACTGAAGTTACACTTTTAGGAACTGAAGTTACACTATTAAGATACTGAAGTGATACTATTAAGAGACTGAAGTTATGCTTGAAGTTGTACAATTAAGAACTGAAGTTATATTAGTAAGGACTAAAGTTACCAAAATATGCCTTAAAGTTAAATCAATTTAAATTAAATTTTTCAAATGACTAAAGTTACCTAAACATGTTTTAAAGTTACATACATATGTCTTAAAATTAAAGTTACACAAATACGGTTTGAAGTTACACTTGTAAAGACTGGAGTTACACTCATAAAAAGGTTCAAATCATATAAATTGTCTAAAGTTACAAAAATTCAAATTTGTACAGTCGAAATCATATTTTAGCTTGAAGTAACACAAATAATGGTTGAAGTTACAATCAGAAAAGGCTAAAATCACATAAAATTTTCTTAAAGTTACATAAATTTAAATTTATTTAGTCGAAATCACATTTTAGCTTGAAGTTACACAAATAATGGTTGAAGTTACACTCGTAGTGACTGAAGTTACACTCATAAAAAGGCTAAAATCACATAAACTTGTCTTGAAGTTTCATAAATTCAAATTTATGTAGTCGAATCACATTTTAGTTTGAAGTTACATAAATAATGGTTGAAGTGACACTAGTAATGACTGAAGTTACACTCATAAAAAGTCTAAAATCACATAAACTTGTCTTGAAGTTTCATAAATTCAAATTTATATAGTCGAAATCACATTTTAGTTTGAAGTTACACAAATATGGGCTGAAGTTACACTCACAAATCTCAGAAATTTAAAAGTGCTCAAAAGTGATTAATTAAAGGCTAGAGAGAGAAAGTTAATTAATTAGTGCATAGGTAAATGATTAGTGTTAAATGTGTTTTTGTCTCTACAATCTCATCCATCCATCTCTCTCATCCAATGGCTAAGATGAGGACTCATGGACTCACAAAAAATGGTGGACTCATAAGAACCTATCTCTCTCTATATATATATATATATATATATATATATATATGGGATCACATAAGTCTACCTTGCTTATGTGAGTCCATAAGTCCTAATATTGACCATTAGATCAATCAAATTAATGGTCAAGATTAAAAAAAAAAAAAAGAAGGGTGATATAAAAGCTACCAACAAACACAAACCCTAATCAGTTTCACAAAACATACAAATCTCCTCCTCTCTCTTCTTTCTCTCACCACTTTTCTCTCAAACCATCCAACCTCGCCGGCGGCACCTATGCCCCGCCGCTGCCCTGCCGCTACCACGGCCTCCCTCCTCAACGTCCCTCCTACCTCCCTCCTCTCTCCCTCGTCGGCCATCACCACCACGTCATCCTCCCTCCTCTCTCCTTCGTCGGCCGTCATCCTTCTTCACCCCCCTCGGTGTCCTCCACCAAACCACCACGCCGCCGCCTCCCTCGGCCTCCCTTCCTCTCCACTCGGCTCCCCTCTCTGACCACGACAACGCCGGCCGCCACCTCTTTTATTTTGTATTTTCAGATTTATTTTTGTTGGTGGGTAGGCTTCTTCTCCTTTATTTTTGTGTGGTGTGTTTCTGGTGGTGAAATGGTGGTTGTTGTTGGTGGCTTAGAATGGGGTGAGGTCGGATGTTGTGGTGGGAGTTGGGGTTATTTAGTAGGGGTTGGGCCTGGCGGTGTGGGTATGTGACGGCGGCGGTGGTTGGGGTCGGCCTGGCGGTGTGGGTATGTGACGGCGGTGGTGGTAGTTGAGACTAAAGTTACATGATATTAGAGTTACTCTATAAAATGACATATTATCGGACCAAAGTTACATAAAATCAGTCTAAAGTGACATATTATCGTACTAAAGTTACATAAAATTAGACTAAATGTAGATTCTATTGATTGAATACGAAAGAGGGGGGGGTGAATTGAGTATTAAAAACTAGCCCCACTTTTTCGATTTATATGATATGTAATTAACTATTTGATCTTATGAATTAAAATCAACTAATTAATTAATCAAAGTAAGCGCGAGTAACGAAATAACGAAAAGTAAAGAGATAAGAGAGAGGCACACGATTTTTGAAGTGGTTCAGTTTCACATGTTGAAACCTACGTCCACTATTCTCGATTAATAATTTTTAGTACCTTTCTACGGATTATACAAAAATTATCAACCCACTCGTATAATCAACACTATGATTATTACTCAAGGTGAGTATCGCTAAATACTCTATACTATCTTACGCTAATAAGAAAGTACAATATAACTCACACAGATTCCCGTTAAAGAATTGTAAGTCTATAATGATGTACTATTATCCAATAACGTATTTCACTCAAGCGATTGATAATAATTGATGCACGACTCTTTTGAAAACAAACACTAAAAATAATAAATATTTTGCTCAAAGGTTTGCTTTAAAACGATTTTGGAAAAATCAACACTAGCAAATATGTAGCCGTGTTGTACTCGTGTATTTCGTGTCATTTACAATTTTGATATGAAGGAGTATTTATAGTAATAGAAGTATAGTAGATCTAAAACCCTAGCTTAATATTTAAGGAAGATATGTATCTTATCATAAAATAATATTTGCTTATCTTTTAGAAATATCTTTATCTCAAAATATTATTTGGTTTATCTTATGCAAATATATTTATCTTTATATCTCAAAATATTGTTGTAAAGATATAGTAGAATCCTAGATTAGGTAAACTAGGGAAACAAGCCTATGGAGGCCGGATTCCTAAGCTACACGAAACCCTAGGAGGCACGCAACCCTAGGTGGCACAAACTAGGTTTTCACGAAACCCTAGATGGCTCAAACACTAGGTGGGCTTATTAGGTTAACAACAATGAGATAGAATATATTAGAAACCCTAGGTAGCATGACAACTCATAAGTTGTATTACTAACCAATAGAATCTCATAAATATATTCTCTATTAAAACTTTTGATAAATATAAAAATACTCTTTCACTTTTGAAAACATTTCAAAACATTTTATTTCCAAAATCATGCATCAATATTTATTATCCAAAGTCATAGGCTAAAGCTATAACTTTGAACATAAAATCTCTCGAATGGAATAGTTACCGAATGACGACCTATACTATCTAATCTTCACAAAGATCTTCAGTATACGGATCATCTCTTCATCTTGATCACAAAGACCCTCCATCTTGAGTCTTGTGCTAGTTGAGGTAGATCTTGCTTGAAGCGATTTTCATTAAAGTTATGCCTGGGTAGCTATAACTTTCATGTTTACTTCCAAAGTTATTCCTGAAATTGTTATAACTTTGTCTCACAGACTTTGTCAAAGTTATGCCTAACTTTGATCTTTCTTCTCATAATTGTGGTTAGCTAAAATAAGACTAAAGCACACAATTACACGCATATGATATATCGAGTAAAACATATTATCACGTAAACACATGTCATTATCAAAACTATGAAATTGGGCCACACTAAAGTTACATCTTAAAGACTAAAATTATTTAAATTCGATATATTAAACTAAGGGTATTCGAAATTTGATTAAAGTTACATAAAGTTGGACTAAAGTTACATTAAATTAGACTAAAGTTACAAAAAGTTGTTTACATTTAAATTATTAATATATTCAAAACCAATTTACATTACTTTAACTTAAAAATTTACATACCAAATGGCCTTAAATTGTTAAAGTTACGCTTATTAAAGACTAAAATTACACTCGTAAAACACTAAAGTTACATAAACTTCATGCTAAAATTACATCGTTTCAAAAAGTTAAACTATTTGAATGTAACTTTTAATTAGTTAAGGGTGTAACTACAGTATTTTACTAATGTAAATTTACTCTTTTAAATTCATTATGCATCTACAATATATGAATTAGGTAAGATAATATAATTTTGAATTTATTCAAACTTTACTTAATTTTAGTCAAATTTTATGTAACTTTAAGTCTAATTTTATGTAACTTTTATCAAATTTTATGTAACTTTAATCTAGTAATATGTAAATTTAGTCATGTTTTAAATAAACAAATTCATATTTATACTATTTGATGTAACTTTAGTCACATTTTATATAACTTTAGTCACATTTTATGTAACTATTTTATGTAGCTTTGGTCACATTTTATGTAACTATTTTATGTAACTTTAGCCACATTTTATGTAACTTTAGTCACATTTTATGTAACTTTGGTCGGAAAAAGTTAGAGATCTGAAATACCCTGATTTGTAACCCAATACCACCAACAACCACTCTACCACCGGGAAAAAAAACAACCAAATAAATAGATCTGAAAAATAATAAAAGAGTGGTGGAGGAGGGAGGCCGGCGAGTGGTGG
>JAIUZE010072669.1:0-22499 GCA_022085475.1 Heliosperma pusillum
TGCTTTCAGAGGCATGCGAAGGTAAGCTATATGGATGCGTCAATTCTTACAGGGACTAACTGTAGTTCCTAGTTCGGATGACCCGATCACCATCTATTGTGATAATAGTGGTGCCATCTTCCAGGCGAAGGAGCCTAAGTCCAGCAACAAGTCTAGGCATGTACAACGGAAGGCTCACATGATCCGAGATTACGTGGAGCAAAGGGAAATAGTGATAGACAAGATTGCTACGGATGCTAACGTCGCAGATCCTCTCACTAAACCATTGAGATATGATAAGCATGAAGGGCACGTTATTTCCATGGGAATCAAACGTGTTCCTGAGTTGTATTAGTTGTTTTATATGGATTAGACACCTGTATCTTTTTCATAAAACTATCTATAAAATCATCGTTTTGTTTTATATTTTGTTTTTCATGTGGGTTGTACTGACAACATTGAACACCACAAAGTGAACTGAATTACATTATATTTGTTTTGGTCCGTAATCGCCTACATGAGCTGATAACTCTGGCAATTATTCTGTGAAGTCGATTGATGGTGGGTTCAACGAGCCATAAGTCAAACAGTTGACTGATCGATCACATATGCGAGTTATAATGATACCTCGCAGGACAATTTTGTGACAACGTTATGGAGTCCTAAATGTTTCAGAACATTAGGTGCCAGGTCGTGGATAGGACGTCCATAGTGTTCCTAGAGTCGATTCTTTTGACTATCGACTGTCTCTTGAGATTAAGGCAGTTTTTGGGTGACTTTGGTTTCTTTCTCATGGTCGACCGTAACAGGAGGCTAAGTAGATTTTTACTGGGTCATTTCATACTGCGCTTGTATCTGCAAGATTCGAGTTGAAGAAAATATCCAACCTTTATCAGGATATGATATTTCTCAGGGCCACTCGAGGAGCTGTAACTGAAATGCATGGCCATGCTCGAATAAAGATTCGTTTATCAGTTAAGTTACTCTCTAGTCGGGGAAACCACTCTTGATACTGATCACTTGTAAACTACGACCTTTGTGAATACGGACTTTGCAAATTGGTTTACATTGAGTGGGAGAAATTTATTATGGATATGAGAATCGGTTATCGCACATACACTTGTACGGACAAGTGGGAGATTGTTGGAGCTAGTGTCCTCCACAGTTAGTGCAATAACATAAATAAATCTCTGTAGGTTCACAGGGTATCTTTGTATAATAATCAGTTGATTAACGTTTATCAATAACGGTTGGCTTGCTAGATAAGTTTGACGTTATTGTCATACAGATGGCGGTGATCAACTGGTCCCTAAAAGTCACACCTATAGGATGTGTTTGAGAGATGTGATTATTTGAGAAAATAATCATATTGATGCCCTATTATATGACTAAAAGGTTAGTCAGTGTATTTGACTAAAAGGTTAGTCAATGTGATGATGAGACGATTATTTAATAATGATTAAATAATATAAGCTGAGACGAATTAAAAGTAATTTGTAATTAAATATAAACTGTTGTATTTAATCAGCATATATATAATGTAAGCTTATGCGAATTAAAATGTTAATTCGTAAATTGAATATAAAATGTTATATTGAATTAGCAAATTATAATTATACGAATAATTATAATTAACGTATATATTATACGATTGTCATATTAGATGTTGTCAGCCCGGTATTAATGTATCCACTACAAAATGTTGTATGGACATATTAATACATGACAACACAAATGACATTTATAATAATAATAATACACATTATATATTAAAGCGAATTTAACCGAAATAAAGTCCAGATTCACTCTGGAATTTTCGGTCAATGGGTAGTTATTTTGAGGAGAAAAATCTCCTCATAAAAACCCTATTGGAGCCGTGAGACAAGAGGGAGTGAGGAAAAAATTCTAACCCTAATTCATTTCTCACTTGTGCCTCCATCTCTTCACATCACAAGATCAAAAAGTTAACAGTAACTTTTGACAAAAATATTCTAGCAAATTAAAGGGCATTTCTCATTCTATCTTGGGTGCTACGATTAGGAGATATCATCATTTTGATATTGTTCTTAGGCCTTTAAGCAAGGACTAAAGGTTATTTCTAATCTCTCGCTTATTATGCATTTTCGTTTATGACTATTAATCATTTAATCATAATTTCATTATAATCCTGAGTGATTTAAAGGGAAGTATACGGATATTTTCCCACAAATTATTCTTTTATAGGCACCATGGACGGCCCCTACATGCAACATGTAGGTGATTTTCTTCTTATTTTATTGTCATGCAATGTGGTGGAGTGTAGTGTTAATTATAATAATTTTGGTATACTATTCATGTCATTATCACTTGGTGACTTGTGAGCATGAACAAGAACAACCATCATCACCATTTTGATTTTTGATATTTGTCCCATAAATACTTATTAATCATATGCTTTATTATCTTATATAAGTAAGTGTTAATTTGATCATATAACAATTATATGACATAAATTAATAAACAATATGTACTTAATATTTAAGTGATATTTTATCACTATATCAATATATAATGTATTCCACAATGCTTAGTTAATTTATTTTACAACTCCTTGTAAATGTAATTGACTAGTTACATCTATCTCAAAATATATATAAAACCTCAACTAATTTAGTAATTTAACGATTAAGTACTAAACTAAATCTTATTTAATCATATTAAAATAAGATATAAATTTATTAGTCAATTATCATATAATTGAATAATAAACTTATTTGAATTTGAGTTCCAAACTCAATTTCTAACAACTAACTCTCATAACTAAACGTACATATCAAATATATGTAATGTGCTAATTAACTGTATCATATACAAATAATTAGTTCTACTATTTGGGTTTCATCCTATAGGTGTGACCGAAAGGGATCAGTTGATCACCACCGTCATACGAAAATAACGTCAAACTCTAGTCAGCCAACCGTTATTGATTTACGTTAATCAACTTACTAATCATATATATATATATATATATATATATATATATATATATATATATATATATATATATAGTAGATAGATATATATATAGTCAATAAATATCCCAATTATATTCCTTAATGAGATTTATTATGTGGTGCACTATTGTGGAGGACACTTACTCCAACATAGTGCAGATGCTAGTGCGTTTCATTTACCATGAGAGCGTGTTTGCCAGTATGTTTGATCGTGTGTTGGATTGTATACTTGAATATTGGATGCCTATGATTGGTTTGCTTGTTGAGTCCCCAACTTTCTCAAGCACATGGTCGCTAATGGTGAGATGCAAGCCCTTAGGGATCTATATAGTTGCCAAAGTGAGTTTTCCCCGAGTCATTATTACATGATGATGATATGATTGATGATTCATATTCTTATATATTGTATTATGTAATGTTATTCTTGTATTCGGCATGATAAGTATGTATGCATGATGAAATATGATTTTGGTGCTTGTCTATGTGCATTTTGATGTGATATGGCTGGGAGAACCCCGAGTTACTCCCCACGGACTGTGGCATTCATTTTTAATCAATAAACATGTACAGGTCGGTGCTACATGGGGTGAGACTAGTGTGAGCTAGCGAGCGTCGTTCCACAATGATTTACCCTTAGCCGTTTAGACTCTTACATTTTGGGATTATTGTATAATTTTGGGATTGTCATCCCCCTTGTAGTTGCTTGTCGACTCTATTCGACTTAGCTACTTTGTTTATTTACTTTGAACCTTGTTTTATGATAATTTCCGCGAAACTTCTTTTAAAAGTTTTAAAAATTCTCTAAATTTTGTTGCATGTTACGTGTTTACTTTTATGCTTTCGCAAGGGTTGTCACAAATAAACAATATATTTATCTTACTCCTCTTCATTTTAAATATGAATTATTTATTGGTAATGTGGTTAAAGTCATTTAATTAGTAAACTTATTTTTGTAGGTAAAAAACTTGGATTTCTTAAAGAAAAAGGGTATAATGAGATGGAAGAAATATGTCAGTAATATCATATGGGAGAAAGGGATTAAAGGGGAAAAATTGGCCTCTTTATTGGGCATGCTCTAATGAACTCACAATAGTTCTGAACCAAAAGCTCTGATAACCAATTTGCGGTGTAAACCTACAGGGAATGCAGGAATGCAACCAGGGTTTAGATTGACCTTAAAAATAGCAAATGAACTTACCAATTTTTGAATTTTTTTTTTACAATCAATTTGAGGATGTTGTTGACTACTTTTTCAAGTTTCACGATATTAGGAGGTGATTTACTATTTTAAACACAAATAGCAATTCAAACAGTCAGAAATGCACCCTAACTGAGACTAAATACTATAACTCAAACAGAATAAGGATATAGCTATTGAATTGACTCCCACAGCTTAATACAGGAAGACAAATTAATTACTTGACAAATCTAGGCCTTCAATCCACAGCTAAACACAGGATTAAAGACTTATACATGAACAACAACACTGAAACAACTCACAGCTAAGCACAAAGCTACTAAGAGATGCCAAACAGATTTTAATCTACCACTCACAACTTAAACACAAAATGGTAATTAGGCCTCGCTCAAACTCTAAGCTAATGCACAAGTTTGAAGTTTGAGAAATGTTTCCCAAGGTTTTGTTTTTCCTTCACTCAAATAATCTGAGCTTCACAATGACAAATATGCCTGTTATATAGGAATTACAAAAAGATCCTGACCCTTGGATGTAAGCATCATCTAAGAGCCCTAAAACAATCTCAACTACTATTTTAATTACTTCAAAAAGTCTTCTAATGAGGACGAGCAAAACAACTCAACAGTACAGACAATAAAGCAAAATACAGACTGAGTTACAAAGGCAGTAAATTAGTTTTGTTGTTTTTCTGAAATGGCAAAGGCTTCAGTTTTTCTTCTCCCTTGTTTATCTGGCTATTTTGCCTTGTTCTTTTGACTCATTAAGGGCTACGTCTGATCACATGGACCTCCTTATTCATGCTGATACTTAACCTAATGCGAAAGGGGAGCCTCAACTAGACTAAACTTGAAAATACCATGTTGGACTCTTGTTGGACTTGTCATTTGAATGTTGATTTAGAAGGACTTGTGCTGAACCATTGGGAAAACCTTCCTGGATAAATTTTTTTACATTCATGTGGCCTTGGCAGGTGGCCAGGTGGGGGTTGCTGGCTGGACATGGTGTACCTCCTGAATGCTTGAAAGTTGGCTGGTGTACTGACTCGTGTAAGGTGTGTCTCAGTCTTGTGGGTTGTGGCTTGGTTCGCTTGGGTGATAGCTTGATTAAAGGGACCATGTGCCACTGCTCCTGCTGCAAGACCTTAAAAGTGTAGGTAAAACAACTTAAAAATCGCCTCTGCTTTGTTCCCTCTAATTTGCGTTATTTTGTTTATTGCTTTTTATTATCGTGCACGCTTACGCAAACACACAGAGTCACCCTATAGTCTATTGCGTTTATCCATCACGATTATTTTCATAAGACTGAAAACGTTGTCCTTATTACAATCGTTATTGCTTTTATTTTATTTGAGCAAATTATCACGTACTATGTAGACAAGTCATTAGAATAGTCCGACAGACTGTTTATTTTAAAAAATCAGTACAGAGAATTTTATTTCAAGTTTTTTAATCAGCATGATTTGTAAAAACCCGTCTCTTGAGTAGTACCACATCCATAAACTCAACAGTTGGTATCAGACCCTCGTGCTCTTGATATTTTAACTCCTAAGAGTTTAGATCCTACATATGGTTCTAGTAAAGTATCTCAAGAAAAAACCCACAAAAATATGGCATGTGTATCACATCCTTCTTGTAATTTGAATGTTAATTTTGAGAAGTGTTTCAAATGCCGAAGTTATTGTCATTACTTTACAGAATGCCCTTCATGGAAGAAGGAATGTGTTAAGAATATGGGTATAGACAAAGGCTATGTCTTATGGCAATGAATTCACATTCCTCTAATTTGTATGCTAAGGATGACTCAGATAAAAAAGTAAGTCTCGCTAATATTCTCTCCATTCTTAAAGATAAGGTGCATAATTTTCTAAAGATGATATTGTCAAATTTCTTAGTATAGTTATTTTTACTTGTTACGAAATTCTTACAAGTAAAAGAAATTTGGATGACATGTTGTCTACTAGTATTATTTAAATTGGATGTGTATAAAAAGAATGCATCAATTTAAAATTGGAGAACGAGGACTTAAATTGTCTTGCTTCTGATTTGGGAACGTCCAATTGAGAATCATCTTTGTACTATTAGTATTTTGAATAAGCAGTTATCTATGAAGAACCGTAACAAAACAAAAGAATATAATGTACAATACCTTGAGACAAGAAATGAAAATTCGGCTCTTTTTAAAAA
The DNA here is from genome assembly GCA_022085475.1 of Heliosperma pusillum. Taxonomy (NCBI): domain Eukaryota; kingdom Viridiplantae; phylum Streptophyta; class Magnoliopsida; order Caryophyllales; family Caryophyllaceae; genus Heliosperma; species Heliosperma pusillum. The sequence goes on from JAIUZE010072669.1 coordinate 6,354, forward strand.
AACTCGAGGAGTTAACTAAATCAGTGATTGAGTCCAAAACCTTATAAATGTAAAGACCGGAAAACTTGTTAAAAAAAGGTTTAGCATATTATTGTCAACCGAACAATGCAACGAATCGCTCTATGGACAAACATGGTCATACATGTAACCCATGTGACAAGAAATTTTTTGATTGTAAACGAGGTCACAAGTTGGTTAAAAAGATATGGATTAGAAAGGACTTACTTCCTACAATGACTAACCAAAAAGAACCCAAACTTAGTTGGGTACCAAACTCTAAATATCGGTTGTTTTGAAGGCTAAAGTGAGAGGTAGCAACGCATCATGCTTAAAGAAAATTCTTGTTGCTCAATATAAATTTTGTTTATTTTCATTAGCCTCTCACATAGAGCCTACAAAGGTGGAGGTGTGCCACTTGAATTGCTAAGGTTGTTATTGTCTAGTCACACTTCAACTAAGGATGGTAAGAACTTCTCAACTCTTGATCTTATTGTTAAATACACATCATGAAAAGTATAAAAGGTAGTTGGTATACATATTCTTAAGCTTGTGGCATACTACCCATTATTATGTTGGATTCTCAATCTTGGTCATAAATATATATTTAACATCATTAAACATATGTGTATATGAAGAAGAAGAAGGAGGACAAGAAAGAATCTACAAGGACTCGATGAGTAAAACCATGAGCATATCAAACAACCTATTGGACTGTTATGATAGATATGATCTCAAGTTCAGGGGGAACAAAACAATTCGTTAAGCTGCTCTATCAAGAGAAAGACTCGAATGAAAGGAGAATAACCGATAATGCTTTATTGGTAAATCCTCCACTTGGAATTATTCATGGTCTTTTGTATGTGCATATCATGTTCATATCAATTATGCTTTTAATAGTTCCAATAATCCCATCGATTAACATTTTAAAGCAAACACACAATCATTTGTTAGTCATTTTTTGTCGAGTTGAAAAGAGTAACTTTTGTCTAGAGTTTGGTAAGACTAATGATTAACTAGATAGTTTTACTAAACAATTAGCAAGAGAATGCTTTGAGAAAAATTGGTTGAAACTTGGTCTAGTAAATTGCATTTGACACCTACATACGATGTGATTTCTTCAATGATTTATTAGTTGAGGGAATTTTCATATTGACCGTGTGCGTATTTACTAAAGTACGATATACCGTGTGCGATGTACATTTAGCCACGTAAGGTTGGTTGATTATTGAATTAAATCATGATATGTTTTAAATTGTTGAAAGTGTCATTCTAAATACAAAAACTAACCCTTACATTTACTACATGTCGTATTAACATAACTCTCTCAAACTAGCACCCTTGTTGAACCAAAACAGGACAGTACAATATAGTGTTCGATTAAGAAACCAGAACCCAAAACTTTAATTACCTTATCCAAACCTATCTACAATAGATGGGAAGCTTCAAATCCGTTTAACTACATCATTAACATACAACCCAAAACTAATTATGCCATCACCCTTCATTAATTTTAGTTTGAGTGTATTGACCTTGAGTTTATTTCCACTTGTCTCTAAGGTTGATGCTTTTTTGGTTGGTCCTTCGTTGTCTGGTTATTTTAATGGCCTCCAATTTGGGGTTGGGGTTTCCGGTGGAGGAGAGGCTATTTTGCATGCCGTGAATCAGTTTGTTGAGGATTGTGGTACTAACGTGGGCCTTTCCATGCTGTTGGTAGACTTCCAGAATTCTTTTAACCTGGTCGACCGTAAGATCATGTTATGTGAGGTTCATCGTCATTCCCATGTTCTCTCCCATTGGATTGAGTTTTTTAATTCTAGTCCTACCAGGCTTTTATTATGGGGAGCACAACTTATGGTCTTTTCAGGGGGTTTGACAAGGTTACACTTTGAGTCCTTTACTTTTTGCATTGGTTCTACAGCCTTTGGTTTGTAAGATCTGGACTCATTTGACTTGAATTTGCAGGCTTCGTACTTAGACGATGGCACTATTGTTGGTGATACCCTGGTGGAGGAGAAGCTTCTTGAGCTGATTATAGGATGGTCTTTGATTTGGTGTGCATCTTAATGCCGGTAAAATCGAGCGTTTTTGGCACGCAGAAGACCCTAGGAGTAGGCTCCCTGGAGTTTTTCTTCCCGATATTTCTAGGCCGCTACGTGGTGTCACAGTCCTTGGCGAGCCAGTGAGTGTTCGTCCTATTTACAGTAGTGAACTTGTGGTGAAGAGAGTAACGAAGACCGTCTAGCTGATGGATTCTGTTGATAGGATTGATGATCCACAATGCGAGTACTTCGGGCCTGTACGAGTATTACTAAGCTTTACTGTATTTGTTCCCCTATCGTTTTTTAGTCGGCTAAGCTTTCCTTTGACACGATGCTTCATTCTAGCTTGGAACGCATTGTCACTGCTTTTGGGCATGGTTTTGAGGACGGGCCTTAGCGGCTTGCCACCTTCCCATTTTGTTTTGGTGGCCTTGGTGATTATGCTGTTGGTGATGTCCTGCATTACGCTTTTGTGGCTTCTCGCTTACAGTCCACTGTGTTACAGGATAAGCTCCTTCGAACTTCTGGTGTCATCGTTAGGCCTACCTTTGCTGCGGCTTTGAGAGTGTTAACTGAGACTTATGAAGAAATTGGCAGACATATATTTTACGAAGGTTGCTGCTTCAGCATAATCGCTATTTTCCTTAACTCCTCGGCAATTAGCTTTGTGGGAATCCTAGCAGGGTGATCACACTTCTAATTGGTTGCGCGGGGTTCCAATTTCTGGGTTTTGTCAGATTATGAACGGGAGGACTTACTGTTGTGTGCTTAGCTATCGGTTGGGTACTCCTTTGTGTTCGTTGTCTAGGTCGTGTCCTGCTTATGCTCGGGTGTTTGAGGGGGATATCTTAGGGCATCATACTATGTCTTGTGCTGGTACAATTGGTATTAAGCACCGAAATAACCTTGTAAGTGACACCCTCTTAGATATTTGCTTCCGGCCTGAGATTTCTGCTGGTAAGGAGGTGGATATTGGTTTGATCGATGCGCATGATAAGCCCCTGGGTGTTACGGATTTGTTACTTTAATCTTGGGATATGGGGCGTAGTCTTTGTGCGAATCTGATTGGCTTTTCACCTTTGACTCAATCTGGGATGTCTGACTTTGTGCCTGGACGTGCGGTTCTAGATGTTGCTCAGCGCAAGTGTGCTAAGTACTGGGGCCTATGTGACGCGGTCGCTTATGGTTTCTTAACTTTCTCTTTCTCTTCGTTGGGGCAATTGGAGGCGGATGGTGTTGCCTTGCTCAAGAGATTTCGAATTTCTCTCTGTCTCAAGATATCGGTAATCGTGTTGTCGCTTACATTTTTACTAGACTTAGCTTTGATATTGTTAAGGGAGTGGGAGTCTAGATAGTATCTCGGTTGCCCTCTAATTTCAAGTAAACTTTATGTTGATCTTAATAAAAGTTGTGGCTGTTTTAAAAAAATAATCGTAGTAATAATAAATATAATAACATAATAATAAATATAATATCATTAATATTGTTATTAATGATCACTCTGATAAAAATAATACTTCCTCTATTCAAGTCCAAACACAACATTTCTCTTTTACACGTTTGCCAATGCACGAATTGTAACGTAAATATCTCGAGTTTTATATTATGAAAAAATATAAATAGATAATTTTATTATACTTATAAAGGCGAATCAAACAAGATCCCACATGACCATATTTTATCTAACATATTGCAAGAAATCGTAAAGATTCTCTTCACTCATGAATAGTGTCAAAAAAAAAAATGTTGTATTTGGACTTGAATGGAGGGAGTATGTATTAATATAAATATAAATATGATAATAGAATCAAAAGAGTTTATCTGTGTTAAAACACAAACATTTAAAACATCCTCATTTACCACCTCATCATTTTAACATTACTCTTTTTATTGATTGTGGACCCATTTTGAAATAAAGAAAAAACAAAACTTCCAACTTGCATGACAATTTATTATTAACAAAATTTATTTGATCATCAAAAGTTGTCAGCAATGCATCCAAAGTTTCAAATATTTTTGATATAATAATGTGATTTTTTTTTATTATAATTGTCAATTTTTTTAATTTATACAACTCCAAAATTTTAAGATCTTATACATTGCGATGCATTCAAACATCGTTAACATAACAATTTAAGATTTATTTGATTTTATAGAGTTTTCTTGAATTTTTTGAAATCATATTTTAAAAAAATATTACTGCACAATAGTATTATATAGACCTAAAATTTTTGGAGCTTTTTATTTTCTATATATGTTCATATGTATGAGATGAATTGAGCACATAAGTTACTTTTCTTGGATCCAAAGTAGAGAATACTTCGTAAAAGCAAAATAATACAACATGTAACATAGGATGTTCATAAACTATAGAATAAGACAAACCACATGTAAGACGATTTTTTTATAAGAAAATTATGCATTTATTACTATTAATAAATGAGTATTTCTAGATAAACGGACCGTCTTACAGTGTGAGACCGTAAGACCGTCTTACACAAGAATTAGTAACGTTCTCACACTGTAAGAATCCCCCATTATGTCAAAAGTCACTGCATTTATTAACAATAACTAAATAATTTTTTTAAATAACTAGACCGCCTGAGACCATTTTATTTTAAAATTTGTAATTGCATTATTGCCCAATGTGGATCATTTTCTTTGAAACAAAATGTATGTGGTATTTCGTTCTGAAAAAATTATTTTTCTGTAACATTTTAAGTGTTTATCAAGATCATTTTATTAATGATGACTTAAAGTCACTCTTTAAGGTTTATACAATACTTTAATTAAAATGAATGTTCATTTTATAACTGAAAACAACACATATTTACTCATGGTACCTTTTTTTTACTCAAAAGTTCTTTTAGAATCAATATTATTTGAACAGACATTATAACAAGCACTAGTTTTAACCCCGTGCAAAATTGCACGGGGTATTTTTAAGAAAAATAGTAAAGATATTATTAACACAACATACATAATCTAATTGGGTGAAATATATGAAATTTGTCAATATATTTTACAAACAATAATCCTTATGTAAGGCGCGTTTACACTAAATTAGTGTAAAATAACCTTACAATTTTACTTATTGAGAGACTAAACTAAACGGATGGAAAAATGATATAAAAAGTAATAAAGGGCGTACGTATAATATAAAGTTGGATACTAATAAAAAATGGTTACAGTATATAATAAATTAGGTATAACTGATATGAAAACATGTATCAAACAAAAGAGACATTGTGAGTATCAATATTATAAATGGTACGAAAATTATATCAAAGGGTATGACAAAATGGTCTCTCAATAACTGAGTTTGATGTCCTAATCTCCAAAGTTTATTTGTAAACTACCCATGTTTTGAAAAGAGAAATATTTGTCTTGAATTGATTTTTTGTACGCTAATCCAGTGTAAAATGATTTTACACAATACCAACTCTCTTTCAAATAACCCAACAATCCAAAACTTTTATTTCATTGAGACTAATCAATAAGCTCTTACCAAGTAATACTCCATATAATTTCACGACCACTTAACAAATTCATATATATTAACAATAATTCATACAAATCCAATAACAATTTATTTATTTATTTAAAAAAAATGATTTGCTTCTCGAAATAGATCTCCCACATCTTGGTCAAAATTCAGGCATGAATATTCACGTCCAAGTCTGATATTAGACGGCTTTTTATGCATGGTCCAAATTTTAGTGGTTTTTATAGTAAATTTTAATACATAGGTTTGAATTATCATCGTTGATACATTAATTTTTCAAATCATTGTCGTTATTCGTTATAATTTATATTTGTTGAGTTTATTTTCTTGTTTAATTTGTAAGCTCTTCAATTTATTTTTTTGGTAAATTTATTGTGATTTTCATTTAAATTAGTACAAACATTAGATAGAAAGTATTCCTGACGTCTCAATTATTTGTGTATATTTTATTACAATATCTAAGATAAAGTTTAAAAAAAATGACTGAGGCGGATGGATTCAGATTTAAAAGTTAAGGCTAAAGTTGGGAAAGTAGGAAAAATGTTAACGACGTGTAGTTCTTTATTTACGTTTTATAAAAATATCTGCAAATATTTTCAATCGGTTTTTCGAGTTTGAGTTTATTTGGCCATGTCTTTAATTACCCCAAATGAGTTATAAGGCAAAGAAAATTTATAAAGAAATCAAAATAAATAGTGAAAAAAAATGATACACATGAAAAAAAAAAGGGACTCTGATATAAACAGCAGTACCATCACAGAGAGTGAGTATATTTTTTATCAATACCATACTTAATCCCTAACCCTCATTCATTTTTAGGTGCACACGCCTTTTCCAACTTACCAAAGGGACTCTGATATAAACAGCAGTACCATCACAGAGATAGTTTTCTGCATATATCATCAATTCTTCTCAGAACCCCCTAAGGAAGGATAAAGACATTTGCCCACTAAGAATAGAGGGAAGTTAGGACAGAGCATATGATAATTTTCTGACCCCATACCCTTTAATTCTATCAATTACTTTATCAATAAGAAATATTACATTGGTTCACCTTTAGTCTCCCTACTGAGATATGTGTCCCCAAGTATATGAAAGGAACAGTACCTTCAGCAAAACTAGATACTTCAAGAATATCCTCTTTTGTTCTACAATTAACTCCATTAAAGTAAATATTTGATTTGAGTTTATTCATTTTCAAACCTAAAGCATTTGAAAAGGTAGCAAAAGATCTTAGAAGGATCATAATAGACTAAGTATCACCTCTGGAAAACATTTAAATATCGTCAGCGAACATAAGGTGAGAGAGTTTCATTTTCCAACATAAGGCACCATATTTGAAATTCATAGAGGAAGTAGTATAGTTCAAAACTCTGCTCACATATTCTATGGCAATGGTGAACAGCAAAGCAGAGATTGGATCTCCTTGCCTCATCCCCTTTGCTCCTTAAGATACCCAAAAATATTCGATTCAGAACAAGAGAGTAAGAAGCAATTTCGACACATACCATTACCCAATGAATAAATTTCCCAAGGAAGTTTAAAGGCCACATCATTTGCTCAATAAAATCTCAATTGGTTAGGTTAGGCCTAGGAAGGCTGAATAAAACAACCCAGGAGGGCCGAGTAATAAAAACCGTGATACACGGTGTGACAACCCTCGCGAATGCGGAAAGATAAAACATACAAGCATGTGAAAAGAGATGCGGAAATACGGTATTTTAAAAACCTTTAAACATGCAAGATATATATAACACGAGGTGTGTCAAAACGTTACAAACTAAATACGGAAATATACAACAAAGAGACGAGGCCTCTTAAAATGTTAACAAAGAACAAGTGTTTATCCAAAACTAGCTATTATCGTCTAGAGGTGAAACTTCCAGGGACAACGCCCGCTAGCTCACACCCGAACCCCAAAATATCGTATCCAAAAAGTCATCCATAGCAAGCAACCTGTTCATCCATGAAAAACATGAATGCCACAGTCAGTGGGGCGTAACTCCGGGTTCTCCCAGCCATATTACATCAAACGTACACATAAGGTAATACGAAAGTAAAGCATGCATATATATATATACATGTGAGTTGCAATAAGAATAGATAGGCAATACGAGATATAATGATAAGACCATATGGAAATCAAATCCGAACCATCATGTTATACAGAGACTCGGGAAAGACACCCTTAGGCAACTATATACTCACTAGGGCTTACATCTCACCGTTAGTGGCATATAATTGATAAGATTGAGACTCGACAAACAAACCATACCAAGTCATTCAATGATCAATCATATAATCATTCATCCAACCATACCAATATATTGACGACATCTCTCACGGTAAATGAAACGCACTAGCATCGTGTACAATAGCAAGACAAGCCAATGGAAGTCCACAGGATAAAGACGTTTCCCTGAACCGTATACGATAAGACGTTTCGTATACTCATGACCCAGACAAACCAATTCACGGGATAAGACGTTTCCCGGAATCATGTACGATAAGACGTTTCGTACACACAAGACTCTAATCCTCTCGGTAGGACGACGATAATAATACGGTCCTAGTCTAAACCTGGCCAGACTCTCGGAATAAGACATGTTCCGATTCGACATGTGGTAAGACGTTCCACATCCAAGACTCGGTCAATCATAGACGCCGAGTACCCCAAATTCGGTCAACCTTCACGAAAGAGGCGGAAAGAGATCTATAGTCAAAAGTCAAGCTAGTACGCTACATGCAATAACACCACCTCGCAAGTATACAACATTTGACGGTCGGGTCGACCAACGCATTGCGTTCGCCTCCTAACAACGTCGTCATATCCCCACTAAACATGCATACAAGCATCAAGGATACACCCCATCGCTCCGACATTCCAGTCTAACGAGTATAAGGTGTAGCCGGGAAATGAGAGTTCAAAGCACATGATCATTAGTGCTCAATTCATAACATATGTAAAACCGACTCGAAAGAGGGATATATCGAAAACCGTCACGAAACATGTGATACAAGCGAATAGAATATCATATATCCAAAACATGAATATTACAAGTCGTTACGTAAAATTATACGATAAACGGATCATGCGAACTATTATAAATTACGAGTTTTAGAAATTATATGAAAAGAACACAGCCGTGTTCCAGGCCGGTCAGGAGGGAGGCGGCCGGTGGGCCGGCTCAGAACACAAGGCAAAACCAAAAATCATAGAAAACAGAGAAATGTGCTCCAGGCCGGTCTGTGGACCGGCGGCCGGTGGGCCGGCACAGAGCACACTACCAACAATCCAAACATCACTACTGAGGTGGTCCAGGCCGGTCGATGGACCGGCGGCCGGTCGACCGGCTCAGAGCCCCTATACAAATTTCACATAAAACTTCAACATTGTTACTGATGTGTTCCCAGCCGGTTGGCAGACCGGCGGCCGGTCGACCGGCCAGGAACACTCCTTCATCCGTGAGCTTCCTTTACATATTCAATCCATTTCAATTCTCATAAATCAATTCTAATAATCATCAACAATCAATATATATCATCCATAATCATCATATAACAACATTCATTAATCATAGCATGATTTCTAGTCTTCCTAATCGCATTCTAAATACGATTTCTAGCATATAAAACATGTAAAACACGTAAATGATACCGAGTAACCCTTCACCGTTACCTTTAAGCGTCTCTACTAATCGTCAAGCTCTCTTCTATAAGGAAATAGTCTTTGTCGGGATCTTGGAGGTCGCCACCTACAAATAGATCGTAAAAAGATGAATAAAGTTCATCTTGAGAAAGACGGAAAGCTTGAAAAGCGAGAAAGACGATGATTTTAATATCAATACGGATAGAGGAAGGTACGGGAAGAAGAATAAGATAAACTTACGTAAATTCTATCAATAACGAAGAAGTTAGGACGAATCAAAGATCGATATTCAAAGAGGAAAAGTTTCTTAAGGAGGAAGGAAGGGTTTTGTGTTTGATTTTGTGATGAATGAAAAATTAGGTTAAGGGAGGGAGTAGTGTGAGTTATGAAGGAAAAAGTCAAAGACGGTTTCAAAGTCAAGAAAGTCAAACCCGACTCAAAAGTCAAGAAAAGTCAAACTCGCTTAAGACGGGATTTTCATAAAATCTCGCAGAAATTCCAAATACGAACTCGGAAATTCTAAATTCGACTCGAAACTTAAAATTCTAAATTAAAACTTAAATTACTGAAAAGATTTCGTAAAATATTTCTACTAGAAAAATAGGGTACATTTCCGGGTGTTACAATCACCCCTCCTTTTAAAAAGTTTCGTCCTCGAAACTTGAGAGTAGAAAACAAAAGTATCAAGGACAAGAATCGGTTTACAAAATCAACACGAAAACTTTTATAAGGGAAAACATTTATGAAATGATGTTCTTCTCGAAAACGCTTTAAGTAAATTTTTCATAAGTGAGAAACTTTATTTACGAATCACAAGAGTGCCCGTCATGAACGAGAACTCTAGCTATCAAAAATTAAATCAATGCCGAAATAGTGAAATCGAAAATCAAAACAGGTGTTAGTAAGTGTCAGACTAGTCACCAGACGTCTCCAATAACAAGCCCAAACAGCCAACCCAACACAAAATCCAAATATAAAAGGGAAAGAAATCTACTTTCTCCAAAAGAGGGTACACAAACCATCTTTAAACTATTTTAAAAAGATTAAATTAGGATTACGATATGGAGATTTGAAAGTTTTCTCAAGAATAGAATCAAAATAAGAAGACATTACACGAACTTAGAGCGAACTCGAACATCAAAATCACAAATCGTGATACTAAGAGATACGTCCAAACGAGTAAAATGGACTAGAAAGGGAAGGATTGAAAAGTAGCGGATTGAGTAAGGGTCAGATTGAGGGAAAAGAGAGGAATGAACAACATTACTATCTTCCATCTATGAAAAATTCAAATGTCGATCGCAACTCGACCTTACTAACCGCACAAGTAAACTAGTCCTCAAGAGAGTGCAAAAATATCTTCAACATTTTAAATCATCAGATTCCTACTAAAATATTTCATAACCATAAACTTCGAGTAACAACTTCCAATTATTCAAATTCAATTAGAATCTTCTAAGGTCCATCGGTATGGTAGACTCCACCACTAATAATCCACATAGAAATTTCACTACGCACTCCAATCTTCTTAGCTCCATTAAAACTCTTACTAGAAACTATCAACAAAATATTTATCTATGCAAACCTGATCACTAACAACCACCAAGTAAAAGACTTACCATGAAATCCTTTAATCCAATTTACTTCAAACCCATTATCCTAAATTTACAAGGACTTTTTCATCCACAAAAGTCAAAACACAATTCCTCAAACAAAGAATGAGTACAAATTCCAAATCATACATATTGCCAAACACAAGGCGATACTTCAATTAATCAAATCATCTAACCCATCAAAACTCAAAATGTATCGGTCTTTGCTTATGAAAATTTTCTTCGAGATTGGTCACCAAGTCCAAATTCCATAAAGTAAACATTATTGCTAGGGTCCAACATATAAGGGTAATAAACTCTCAAGTAATCTTTAAAGCAACCACTATAATCCTTAACAACAACAAACTATCATTACGATCTATTCGATCCTCAAGGTGATATTACAATATCAAGATTCAAAGTCTAAAATCATCAAGAGAGGTTCAACCTACTTATTCTTAATTCCTTATAGTCACTTAAACATGAATCCAGCTCCATAGGGTGGGTAAGTACCATACTTAGCGCATCATCAAAATACAACCACTAAACCTTACATTAGCTAAAGAGAAAACTACCTCACAAGAGATTATGGAAGACGGACATGATACTTATGAACACTAGGAGGCATCAAGCAAGAACTACGATCTGATGGAAAAGATGAAAGCGGAGAAGGAAAACGAAATTGATCTAAGGAAAAGAACCTACCAGTCACGATCTCCGGGTGAGCATTAGCTTCGGCTCGGCTGAGTACAAAGATGGATCCCTTAGCTTTGGCACCAGGTGCGGGATTCTGACGGTCGGGGCAATCACGAAAGCGGTGACCCGGCTTCTTGCAGAAAAAGCAAAACAGGGGCCTATCATAGCATCCAACTCCGGGATGAACGGGTCCCCTACAACCGTCACACATTCGTCCTTGAGCTTGAGGGAAAGCATTGGGCCTAGGAGCCGCATTTGAGATAGCTTGAGGGAGAAAAGGAGCAAGTGATCTTGCATTGGAGTTTGAGGGAGCATTGAAACGCCTCTTGTTAGAATAGGCATTAGAAGAAGAAGGAGCGAGAGATCTTTTGTCATTGAAGTTTGACCTTGGATTGAAAGAGGGGGAAGGAGAGTGATTCTTCATCTTCGCTTCATCTCTAACGGCCTTCATTGAGTTCTCCGCCCAAAGGGCATCATCATACAACTCCCCGAAAGAAGTAGAGCTCCTCCTTACCTTACTTTGAAGAACGGCACTCAACTTGTTACGGTAGTAGAATGCACGGTCTTCATCATCACGAATAAGCCTCGGAGCGAAATGCGCAAGCTTATTAAACTCCGTAGTAAACTCTTGAGCGGATAGGTTGCCTTGCTTAAAGTCTATAAACTCCTTGAGCCTTTGCTGTTTAAGCTCTTTAGGATAAAATCTACCCTCCACAAGAGCTTTAAAGCAAGCCCAGTTAAAGTCCTCTTCAAGAGTTGCGGTGGCACTTGTAATAGCCCACCAGTTGTCGGCTTCCCTCACCAGAAAGTGCTTTGCGATCCTAACCTTGTCCTCTTCTCGGACTTGGTATAGATCAAACTGCTTCTCCATTTCACGGAACCAACCGGATAACTCTGTAGGGTCCGGTTCTCCACCATAAGGTACAATTTTACTCCTTGCAATTTGCCCCGCCACCCAAGCATAGCCACCCTGATGGTTATCCTCCCTTCTAGGGGGAACTTGGTTGGCATGAGCTAAAGCTGCATCTTGCTGATTTTTCAGCACTTGAGCAAGAGCTTCCATCATAACGTTCTCAGCTAATCGCGGTCTAACCATCTTCATAAGAAACACAAACAAATTAAGTTACTCCTATCAATTAGCATAAACACAAAGACTACCAATTAAAGTCCTTAACTTCTACCCAACTCTCTCATTTATTATTTCAAGGTCAAGTAGTTTAAGTTAGGGTTCACGTGTGTGCGTCGGGAGCGATCAAAGCTCTGATACCAACTGTGACAACCCTCGCGAATGCGGAAATATAAAACATACAAGCATGTGAAATAATATGCGGAAATACGGTATTTTAAAAACTTTAAACATGCAAGATATATATAACACGAGGTGTGTCAAAATATTACAAACTAAGTACGGAATATACAATAAAGAGACGGGGTCTCTTAAAATGTTAACAAAGAACAAGTGTTTATCCAAAACTAGCTACTATCGTCTAGAGGTGAACTTCCAGGGACAACGCCCGCTAGCTCACACCCGAACCCCAAAATATCGTATCCAAAAAGTCATCCATAGCAATCAACCTGTTCATCCATGAAAAACATGAATGCCACAGTCAGTGGGGAGTAACTCCGGGTTCTCCCAGCCATATCACATCAAACGTACATATAAGGAAATACGAAAGTAAAGCATGCGTAAATATATATACATGTGAGTTGCGATAAGAATAGATAGGCAATTCTATAGATAATGATAAGAGCATATGGAAATCAAATCCAAACCATCATGTTATACAGAGACTCGGGAAAGACACCCTTAGGCAACTATATACTCACTAGGGCTTACATCTCACCGTTAGTGGCATATAATTGATAAGATTGAGACTCGACAAACAAACCATACCAAGTCATTCAATGATCAATCATATAATCATTCATCCAACCATACCAATATATTGACGACATCTCTCACGGTAAATGAAACGCACTAGCATCGTGTACAATAGCACGACAAGCCAATGGAAGTCCACAGGATAAGACGTTTCCCTGAACCGTATACGATAAGACGTTTCGTATACTCATGACCCAGACAAACAAGTTCACGGGATAAGACGTTTCCCGGAATCATTTACGATAAGACGTTTCGTACACACAAGACTCTAATCCTCTCGGTAGGACGACGATAATAATACGGTCCTAGTCTAAACCTGGCCAGACTCTCGGGATAAGACGTTTCCCGATTCGACATGTGGTAAGACGTTCCACATCCAAGACTCGTTCAATCATAGACGCCGAGTACCCCAAATTCGGTCAACCTTCACGAAAGAGGCGGAAAGAGATCTATAGTCAAAAGTCAAGCTAGTACGCTACATGCAATGACACCACCTCGCAAGGATACAACATTTGACGGCCGGGTCGATTCACCATTGCGTCACCTCCTAACCACGTCGTCATTCCCCACTAAACCTGCAACAAGCATCAAGTGATACAACCCCATCGCTCCGACATTCCAGTCTTAACGAGTAGAAGGGGTTGTAGCCGGGAATGAGAGTTCAAGCACATGATCACTATGCTAATTCATAACAGATGTAAACCGACTCAAAAGAGGGATATATCGAAAACCGTCACGAAACATGTGATACAAGCGAATAGAATATCATATATCCAAAACATGAATATTATAAGTCGTTACGTAAAATTATACGATAAACGGATCATGCGAACTATTATAAATTACGAGTTTTAGAAATTATATGAAAAGAACACAGCCGTGTTCCAGGCCGGTCAGGAGGGAGGCGGCCGGTAGGCCGGCACAGAACACAAGGCAAACCCAAAAATCATAGAAAACAGAGAGATGTGCTCCAGGCCGGTCTGTGGACCGGCGGCCGGTAGGCCGGCACAGAGCACACTACCAACAATCCAAACATCACTACTGAGGTGGTCCAGGCCGGTCGATGGACCGGCGGCCGGTCGACCGGCTCAGAGCCCCTATACAAATTTCACATAAGACTTCAACATTGTTACTGATGTGTTCCCAGCCGGTTGGCAGACCGGCGGCCGGTCGACCGGCCAGGAACACTCCTTCATCCGTGAGCTTCCTTTACATATTCACTCCATTTCAATTCTCATAAATCAATTCTAATAATCATCAACAATCAATATATATCATCCATAATCATCATATAACAACATTCATTAATCATAGCATGATTTCTAGTCTTCCTAATCGCATTCTAAATACGATTTCTAGCATATAAACATGTAAAACACATAAATGATACCGAGTAACCCTTCACCGTTACCTTTGAGCGTCTCTACTAATCGTCAAGCTCCTCTTCTATAAGGAAATAGTCTTTGTCGGGATCTTGGAGGTCGCCACCTACAAATAGATCGTAAAAAGATGAATAAAGTTCATCTTGAGAAAGACGGAAAGCTTGAAAAGCGAGAAAGACGATGATTTTAATATCAATACGGATAGAGGAAGGTACGGGAAGAATAATAAGATAAACTTACGTAAATTCTATCAAGTAACGAAGAAGTTAGGACGAATCAAAGATCGATATTCAAAGAGGGAAAGTTTCTTAAGGAGGAAGGAAGGGTTTTGTGTTTGATTTTGTGATGAATGAAAAATTAGGTTAAGGGAGGGAGTTGTGTGAGTTATGAAGGAAAAAGTCAAAGACGGTTTCAAAGTCAAAAAAGTCAAACCCGACTCAAAAGTCAAGAAAAGTCAAACTCGTCTTAAGACGGGATTTTCATGGAATCTCGCAGAAATTCCAAATACGAACTCGGAAATTCTAAATTCGACTCGAAACTTTAATTTCTAAATTAAAACTTAAATTCGCTGAAAAGATTTCGTAAAATATTTCTACTAGAAAAATAGGGTACATTTCCGGGTGTTACACACGGGACCCGCGATCACGTGCCTCGGCGAGGAGGAGGCGCAATGTGGCGTCGTACTGAATACGCGTTTTTGGAGTCGCCATCAATTTTGTGGGAAGTTTGAACCGTTCGAATACTTTATGTCATGTCCAGACATAAAGTAATGACATGAACACTAAGAACTCGTTATCCTTAGCATTCTATGTCTAGAATGACTCTCGTGGATGCCAATGAACACGGGTGCTCACGGAGATCTCGAGTAAGGGGTGAGGGTACGTATTAGGAAGCTCTTTTGATTGAACATCTAATCTCGTCCGCCTCGATAAGGGCATCTACTAATGATTAGGTAAACTCTTATGTACTCGATATGTAATCGGTTATTTGCATGCAATGCAACATCCACATTTTAATCCTAACATGTGAGATAAGACTAATCGGTTGACATGTATTTTAGCAATCAATTGTGTCAAATTAGGAATTAAGATTTATTGCATATGAGAAGACAATTAAATCATCCAAAGATCATACAATACAATGATTAAATAGAACTATAAAATAAATATTACAATTGATTACAACGAATACGGGATCTATGTCGGAAATATACCCAAAAGGAAGACTTGAAGAAAAGAAAGAAAATAATAAAATTATCTAAAGACAGATTAACGGTGATATTAGGAGTTAATAGTTGATTAATTAGGCAATTAAGCTACGTCGGAGCGAATCAAGAAGATCAGAGACAAAAACCAGCCCGGAGAAGGCGCAGCAGAAGGTGCGTCCTCCGGAAGAGGCGCA
>JAIUZE010072672.1:0-20718 GCA_022085475.1 Heliosperma pusillum
AAGAAAAAAATATTTAAATACATAAACAAGGGTGTAATAAATAAAAAGGGTCATTACAAAACAGAAATAATATTATACAAAAGAAATATACAAGACGGGAGACATATCTCCCGTATAAATACGGAAATAAAAGAGTGTATAATAATATACAATCTAAGCACCGAATATAGGTCCAAGGTAAATACTTCGCTCGCTAGCTCGTCAATGTACCCAAAGTATGCATCACCACCTGTTCGACCGCATTAAATATAAACACGGAAGCCACAGTCAGTGGGGAGTAACTCCGAGTTCTCCCAGCCCCGAAATGTCGAGTTTAATGAAACATGAATAACATAAAAGCAATGTATATGGAAAATACAAAACTTAAACATATATGATATGCTTTTCATGTTATGAAACAATTAACTAACATATAACCTATCATGTGAAAGCTATCATGTGAATCTGATAATAAACTATAACAAGAGGTAGGGAAGTTGGTATGCTAGCTCAGAGGTTACCTTGTAACATGGCCATGATACACTCAAACCCTAATCAACACGTAATCATGTGAATCAGTTAACAATCGGGAATCCAAACTCTATCAATCTTAGCCGGCTTGCATCTCACCTTCTAAAACTCATAGAATCATCAAACATGAAAGACCAATACTTCTACAAACAGGCATAAGTTCTTAGTGACAGTCAATAGAAGACTTCTGTAACTCGAGTCTATACCACGAGGTAGGATATACTTAAATATTTAGGCTCAGCGGTCACTCCGGTAACATGGCCCAAATACCAAGCACACATCTAGGCTCAGCGGTTACACTAATAACATGGCCCAGATCCAAAGCACATATCGTAGCTCAGAGGTTCCTCTCAGAAACATGTCCAAGATACGACTCAACCCTAAACCTAGACTGCGCAGACCCAGAGAAATGCGAAGATCCATCGCATCCAAGACCCATGATACAATCACATGAGTACACCCTAAGAAGATCCATCAAAGGGGTTGGCTAGTACTTAAACTGGCTCAATTTCCCAAAGTGGAAACAATGGCAGCCATACCCCGACTTGGATATAAACCCACCAAGCCGGGACACAGAAGCTATCAAGCGGCAAACTCCATATGCTCGTTAAAGATAGTACGGGCCTATCAATGTCATGGTCCAAGATACTCATTTAGAATTAGAATGGTCAAGACGCAATATACTCATAATTCTCTATGGGTACTTATTCAACACGACATATATCATATAATCAAACAGTCACGGGAAAAACTTCCTATCATGTGACTAATTGCACATAAATCATATTCAAATATCATATCGCCTCATATCCACTAAGGCTCATTCATTCATTCATTAAATAAAACCTTACCTGAAGACAAATCCCCGACCCGAGTCCCGCGACGGGTCATCAGTCAAAACGGGGCTGACTAGATCTTAGTTTGACCAAACCCGTTTGATCAAACCGGCTAGACACAGAGTCTTGCCCTCGAGGCTTGAACATAAGAATATCACATTCATTTCATGTTATTTCATTCTATTTCTAACATGTGAATTATTAAAATCATATGAAAACCCGTTTAACTTAACGGATATCAATTTAAACTACCATCTCGTATTATAATTTCTAACATGTGAGAAATAGTAATTTTATGAAAAACCTTTTTAATTAAATATTTTACTTATTAATATTTCTCACTTGCTAATTATTACAAAACGCGATAAAAATAACGATAACTTAAAAACCGTCACAAGTCCCAAGGTGGGACCCACGGGCTGATTTTGGGCCAACTTGACACGGCCTGGACTGGGCCCCACGGCCTGTTATGGGTTGTTTTGGCTTTTTATCAACTTAACTAAAAACCGTTTCCTAATATTTCCCGCATGCTTTAACGTAATTAAAACCCGTCAAAACAACAACATAACAATTAAACATCGACACAACCCAAAGACCAAAACCCGGACCCACCATGGACCAACCCAGACCGGCCTGGACCGGGCCTGAACCGGCCTGGTTTGGGTCCGGTTTAGGCTGATTTTTCCAGCAACTTTACACGGTTCTCACAACTCCAATTCCAAATTAATTCTAACATGTTTTAATCATCAAACACTCATTTTAACAACCAATTTAACCATCCATCATACAAAAATCATTATCATGAAGAAATCATAAAAATATAACAAGAACACTAACATATTTATAAATTCCTACAACATAAAAAAATTAACAACTTATCATGTTACTAACTAAAAATCATAAAATCATAATAATATGAACAAAAACTAAAGATGAACCAAAAACTAAAGAAAACAAAAGCTATGTAACATATATTCGTCGAGGAACTCGGAATCGTTACCTAGCTAGCAAAATCAAAGGAGCACCAAAATAAGAAGTAAAGAAAAAACCCGTCTACGAATCTTCCCCTAATATATACGAGTCACCAAACTCGTCTTCAAAATCTTCCCCTATAAGAAATGACAAGAAAAACATTATTAGAATTAAAACTTGATTTTCCATAATTAAAGTGTTGAAAACGATTTTTGACGGAATTGAAAATAAACCGTACTTGAATATGGAGAGCGAAGAGGAGATTCTAGAAATATAAGTTAGGACGGATTTAAGTAAGAAATGAAGGTTTTATGATGATTTTGCTCAAGAACGACGAAGAACAAATGAAGAACGACGAAGAACGAATGAAGAACGATGAAGAACGATTAATTAGATCTTAATTTGATTGATTGTTAAATGAAAAGTTGTTGGTGAGTAATGAAAAGAAGGAAAATATCAAGGCTTAAGAGGGGAAAAAGAGACGTGTGAAATGGAGAGGAATCGGGTCTGTTTTTACGCGATTTGCGGAGTTTAAGTTGACAGACTGATAAAGTTACAAATATCTTAGATATTTTTATTAGTTTAATCATATTAATTAAAAGATCTAATATGAGTGGAAAAAAAAGTGACATGGGCGTATGACTCATGTCAAAGTCGGGTTTCGGGACTTAAGTTGACCCGGGAATAGTTAAATGACGTTTGGGATTAAATCATAAAAGTTATTCTTTAATTCCGAATAAATTCAAAATAATTATATTAAATTATCATAAATTCAAATAAATCTTAATAAAAATAAATTAAATTTATTATTTTCAAATATAATTCCGGTCTTTAAATTTACGAGGCGAGTCGGAAAAGTCAACGAAAGTCAAAGTTGACTTAAAAAGTCGAGAAAAGTTCAAAGATGACTTTAAAAAGCAAGAAAAGTTTATGACGACTTAAAAGTCAAGAAAAGTCATGACGACTTGTAATTAAAAGTCAGAAAAAAGTCAAAGACGACTTAAAAGTCAAGAAAAGTCAAAAGTGGGGACTAAAAAAAAACGGTCTTTTCATGAATCTCTCAGAATTCCAAATACGAACGCGGAATTTCAAAATTACGACTCGAAACAAAAATTCTATTTTTTTAAAAAATTAAGTTCTACTGAAAAGTGTTAGTAAATATTTTTACTAGAAAAATTGGGTACTTTTCGGGTTGTTACAATCACCCCTCCTTTTAAAAAGTTTCGTCCTCGAAACTTAGAAGAAGGAAAGTAACATATATGTAGGTCTATTTCAAAACCGTTAAAAATATAATCGTAATAAAAATACAGGGTCTTATCACTGGAACGGAAAGTTCTCGTCCGCGGTTAAGAACATCGACGTCCCAAGTCAAAGACTCAAAAGATACATTTTCGCATCAAGAAATGAGAAAACTGGTTATCGAACGTCTCCAATAACGAGTCTCAACACTCCTTGACGGTAAAATACTTGAAATCATAAAACATTTCCAAAAGCTTTTAGTTCAAAAATTTCGTAGTAAAGGAAATTACTCTATTATCTATGCCTAAAATTTCTAACTAAAGCTTATAGTAATCTATCTATAGAGGATGATATTCCATAGAAAGAACGGAATATTCGAAAGAATAAATCGAATAGAAAGTAAAGAAAGAAGGATGAACCCCAATACTATCTTCCATCTATGAAAATTCAAATGTCGATCGTAACTTGACAACACTAACTGCACCAGAATCTAGTCCTCAAGAGAGTGCAATATATCCTCAACATTTTCAATCATCAGATTCTTACCAAAATATTTCATAAGTACGACACATCGAGTAACATCTCCCCATTATTCAAATTCAATTACAATCTTCTAAGATCCATCAAACTCTTATTGGAAACCACCATCAAAATATTTATAATTAGGGAAACAAGACTGCTAACAACCATAAGGTAAAAGAGATTTATCATGAAATCCTTTGATCCAATTTATTCCAAAAATTCATTCCTCTTAATTATTAACAATTAACCTTCCCATCCTCAAAAGTTGAATCACAAAACCTCAAAGAGATTAGTCACACAAATCTTATTTCACTTAACTTTTGCCAAACATATGCAATGTGACCGTAATCAATTTATTTATCTCTTCCAAACTCTCAATACATCGGTTTTCGCTTATGTCGATATTCCTCAAGTTGTGTCATCAAATCCAAATTCCACAAAGTATTTATTCCCGTTAGGGTCCAACATTTAACGACAACAAATTCCCAAGTAACACTTAAAGAATCACTAAAATTCTTAACCACAACCACAACTATTATTAAGCTTATTTCGATCCTCAAAAAGATATTGCAACTTCAAGCTTTCATATTTTAAAACCACTAGGATAGTTTCTTCCTAAACTTATTCTCCATTTTCTATAATCTTTTTAAACACGAAACTAGCTCCTTAGGACGGTTAGGTATCATATTCGAAACTTCTTCCTCAAGGTACCAACTCTCACCACCATAGGGTGAAATTAGATCTATACCATTTTCCTCAAATCACAAGTTCATTCTACAAACACTAATATTCCACAAGATTCAAAATTCTTCCGACTAAGTATAATATCCACAAACCGATGGTTATGACATCCAGAAAAATGTTACAAGAGGGAGGTAAGGATACCAATGGAAATATGGAGGAACTATCTAGAGTAATTTCCAAGACGCAAATAGGTTGGAAGAGAAAGAAGCTCTTAGATAGAAGGAAGAGAGTATAATCCAATAAGGACGAGAGAATTCTAGATGAAGAAGGAATTAACTTCAATTAGGCTTGTAAATCTTCAAATCTTCGGCAGAGGATACTCCTTCTAGGTAACACAGATCTCTTCTACACGAGGTCCAACCATCTTCATAAGAAACAAAACAAATTAAGTTACTCCTAACAATTAGCATAAACAAATAGACTACAACATAAATCCTAATCTACCCATCCTACCATTCTATCTCACAAGTTTATTATTTTATTAAGGTCAAGTTATTTATACAAGGGTACACAAACGTGCGTCGGGAGCAAAATAGCTCTGATACCAACTGTGACACCCTCAAATTTGCGGAAAGAAAAAAAATAATTTAAATACATAACGAAGGTGTCATAAATAAAAAGGGTCATTACAAAACGGAAATAATATTATACAAAAGAAATATACAAGACGGGAGACATATCTCCCGTATAAATACGGAAATAAAAGAGTGTATAATAATATACAATCTAAGAACCGAATATAGGTCCAAGGTAAATACTTCGCTCGCTAGCTCGTCAATGTACCCCAAATATGCATCACCACCTGTTCGACCGCATTAAATATAAACACGGAAGCCACAGTCAGTGGGGAGTAACTCCGAGTTCTCCCAGCCACGAAATGTCGAGTTTAATTAAACATGAATAACATAAAAGCAATGTATATGGAAAATACAAAACCTTAACATATATGATATGCTTTTCATGTTATGAAACAAATAACTAACATATAACCTATCATATGAAAGCTATCATGTGAATCCGATAATAAAATATAACTCGAGGTAGGGAAGCTGGTATGCTGGCTCAGCGGTTACCACGTAACATGGCCCTGATACACTCAAACCCTAATCACACGTAATCATGTGAATCAGTTAACAATCGGTAATCCAAACTCTATCAATCTTAGCCGGCTTGCATCTCACCTTCTAAAACTCATAGAATCATCAAACATGAAAGACCAATACTTCTACAAACAGGCATAAGTTCTTAGGACAGTCAATAGAAGACTTCTGTAACTCGAGTCTATACCCCGAGGTAGGATATACTTAAATATTTAGGCTCAGCGGTCACTCCGGTAACATGGCCCAAATACCAAGCACACATCTAGGCTCAGCGGTTACACTAATAACATGGCCCAGATCCAAAGCACATATCTTAGCTCAGAGGTTCCTCTCAGAAACATGTCCAAGATACGACTCAACCCTAAACCTAGACTGCGCAGACCCAGAGAAATGCGAAGATCCATCGCATCCAAGACCCATGATACAATCACATGAGTACCCCTAAGAAGATCCATCAAAGGGTTGGCTAGTACTAAAGCTGGCTCCATTTCCCAAAGTGGAAACCATGGCAGCCATGCCCCGACTGGAAGATCCATCAAGCCGGGAACACAAAAGCTATTAAGCGACAAACTCCATATGCTCGTTAAAGATAGTACGGGCCTATCAATGTCATGGTCCAAGATACTCATTTAGAAATTTAGAATGGTCAAGACGCCATATAATCATTAATTCTTATATGGCTACTTAGTCAACACGACACAACCATTAATTAACAGTCACGGGAAAACTTCCTATCATGTGACTAATTGCATAAAAATAATTCAAATATCTTCATTACGCATCATATCTACTAAGGCTAATTCATTAATTAAATACAACCTTACTTGAAGACAAATCCCCGACCCGAGACCCGCGACGGGTCATCAGTCAAAAAGGGGCTGACTAGATCTTAGTTTGACCAAACCCGTTTGGTCAAACCGGCTAGAAACAGAGTCTTAGCCCTCGAGGCTTGAACATAAGAATATCACATTCATTTCATGTTATTTCATTCTATTCCTAACATGTGAATTATTAAAATCATACGAAAACCCGTTTAACTTAACGGATATCAATTTAAACTACCATCTCGTATTATAATTTCTAACATGTGAGAAATAGTAATTTTATGAAAAACCTTTTTAATTAAATATTTTACTTATTAATATTTGTCACTTGCTAATTATTACAAAACGCGATAAAAATAACGATAACTCAAAAACCGTCACAAGTCCCAAGGTGGGACCCACGGCTGATTTTGGGCCGAGACACACATGGGCCTGGACTGGGCCCCACGGGCTGGTTGGGGCTGTTTTGGGCCTTTTTATCGACTTTACTAAAAACCGTTTCTAATTATTTCCCGCATGCTTTAACATAATTAAAACCCGTCAAAAAAACAACATAACTACCAAGTATCGACACAACCCAAAGACCAAAACCCGGACCCACCATGGACCAACCCAGACCGGGTCTGAACCGGCCTGGACCGGCTGGTTTGGTCCGGTTCACAGCCCCTAAACCGCCCCCCTAAACAGCCCCAAAACCGGTTCCCACAACAACAAACACAAATTATTTCCAACATGTTTTAAGTAATCAACAACCATTTTAACATCCAATTCAACCATCATGCATATTAAAATCATGATTATGAAGAAATCATAAATATATGTCAAGAACACCAACATGTTTATAAATTCATACCACATGATAAAAACGATTACCTATCATGTTACTAATTAAAAACCGTAAATCATAAACACTAACTAAAGTATGTAACATTGATTCGTCGAGTAACTCATAATCGTTACCTTAGCTAGCACAAAATCAAGTAGCACCAAAATATAAGAACTAAGAACTAAGAAACCCGTCTTCTAGTCTTCTCCTAAAATATACGAGTCACCAAACTCGTCTTCAACATCTTCCCCTATAAGAAATGACAAGAAAAACATTATTAGAACTTAAACTTGAGTTTCCATAATTAAATGTTGAAAACGATTTTGTCGGATTTGAAATAAAACCGTACTTGAAGATGGAGAGCGAAGAGGAGGTTCTAGAAATATAAGTTAGGACGGATTTAATTAAGAAATGAAGGTTTTATGATGAATTTGCTCAAGAACGACGAAGAACGGATGAAGAACGCTCAAGAACAAATGAAGAACGATGAAGAACGATTAATTTGATCTTAATTTGATTTATTGTAAAATGAAAAGTTGTTAGTGCGTATGTGGTGAGTGAGGGCCGTGTAAATATAGAGGAATTAGGAAGTCGGATTTTGAAATTGTTGTTACGGAATTGACTCGCGTTTAATAATTATATTACGGTAATCGATTAAATCTAATTAGCGATTAAGTTAATTGAACTAAATATCAAGATATTATGTTATTATAATGAAAAGAAAGGAAAATATCAAGGTGAAAGAGAGGACAAAGGAGACGTGTGAAATGGTGAGAAATCGGGTCTGTTTTTAAGCGATTTGCGGAGTTTAAACTGACAGACCGATAAAGTTACAAATATCTTAGATATTTTTATTAGTTTAATCATATTAATTAAAAGATCTAATATGAGTGGAAAAAAAGTGACATGGCGCGTGTGACTCATGTCAAAGTCGGGTTTCGGGACTTAAGTTGACCCGGGAATAGTTAAATGAAGTTCGGTTAAAACCGTAAAAGTTATTCTTTAAATTCAGAATAAATTCAAAATAATTATATTAAATTACGATAAATTCCGATAAATCTTAATAAAAATAAATTAAATTTATTATTTTTCAAATATAATTTCGGTCTTTAAAATTAAGAGGCGAGTCGGGAAAAGTCAACGAAAGTCAAAGTTGACTAAAAAGTCAAGAAAAGTCAATGATGACTTAAAAGTCAAGAAAAGTAAATGACGACTTAAAAGTCAAGAAAAGTCAATGACGACTTTTAAAAAGTCAAGAAAAAGTCAAAGACGACTTAAAAGTCAAGAAAAGTCAAAGATGACTAAAAACGGTATTTTCATGAAATCTCTCAGAAATTCCAAATACGAACGCGGAATTTCAAAATACGACTCGGAACAAAAATTTCTATTTTAAAACCTTAAGTCTGCTGAAAAGTGTTAGTAAATATTTTTACTAGAAAAATTGGGTACTTTTCGGGTTGTTACACAATAAGTATGTAAAAGCTCATTTTCATCTTGCTTAATATTAGTAATTTGCTTCTTTATGGATCTAGTCACACTAGCGGGTTAGAATTTTTCAAGAAATGCTTTTCGTAGACAATCCCAACAATTAATACAACTAGGAAGAAGATAACACAACCATTCCAAAGAAAATTTAATATTATCATCATCAATACCATCCAAAGAATAACTAGAGCAAGCAAGCTAGAACAAATGAATATATTTTTGAGCATCCTCATAAGTATGACCATAAAATTTAGGGAGAAGTTGGAAAAAAACTGGACATAGCTTAAACGGTTCTCCAAATGGGGGAAAATAATGCCTGATGGCATCTCCGAAAAAGAAAACAAATGCTCCCTCATGCTCTTTTCAACGGCTCCAGCCATGTCGAGTAAGTTTGAATAACAACTATGAACAAACATTAACAAGTATACAAAAGAAAATAAATAAATAAACTAACTAACTAATCCAACTATTCTAACTAAACTTTTATAATCAAAGATAATAAAAAGTTTACCTCAGAAACGGCGCCAAAAATGGATGTGTGTCGTTTCCGCAGTCAAAATTAATTTATATTCACTCAGAAACTCTAGCTAAATAGTAGTAGGGCAGGTAAGGTTCGAACCCACAAGGACTAATTTTATTACTTTAGATACTTATATTATAATATAAATACGTATAAATATATAAATTGTAAGGGTTTGTTTGAGTTGTTGATTTATATACTAGTTTAAACTAAGCTAACACTAGACAAGTAAATAAACTCGTAATTAAATGTAAATAAGATAAACTCTTAGAGTGAATAAATAAGAGATGTGTAATTTCTATAGATATTGGGTGAAATCATCGATTCACTTAATTATTTATCGGGATAGACTAGTTAACCGGTTAATTCCTTGAACGCAAGTAAATTACCAATTTTATCTTTCTTGCTCGTTAAACCCCGTGAACGCACGCAAGTCTAATCCTAACCAAATTTATCAATTTAACCATGAACACATAAATTAAATTAGCAAACTCGGTCGCATTAAGAATACAAATCGACTGAACCAAATAGAACCAAAACGCTGCATTTATATATAATACAGTTATCATAAAAAACTATAATAATTAAGATTAGACCAGAACGCTGCAACCTAATCAAAATTATCATCAATACAACAATTGATTCATGAAAATAACCTAGGTGATCAATCTAAATTGATAAACATAAATCAAATAATCAAATACTGAATCTTACATAAATATACGATTCACACTAATTAATAATTCAAAACAGAGACATAATCTCAAGAACAGCAATATCGGCGTATAGTCGATTACACACTCCTATAAGAAAATTACTCTAAACTGGACATAATAGAAGAAATAAGATAAAGAGTATACACGCTCGTAGAAATTGGAATGAAAATCGATCTAGAGCGGAGGCGTTGTGCTCTTTCTTTGTCCGTCAGCGCTCTCTTCTCTCCACTTATATCTGGAGTCCTCCTCTGATGCTCTTCTTGTCTGTTCTATTCTTCTATGATTTTTTTGCGTTAATACATCATCTGATAGTGCGGTGCCTTATCTACACTGATGACCGTGAGATTTTTAGATACCTCGAATATGAACCTTCCGCCAACCACCCAGTGATGATTGGGCCGCATGTTTGGTAGGCGAAATGATTTATGACAGTTCATAAGTTTTTTGTCAAGTGATAGCTTAAACACTTGTGTCTACCCTTTGGTCTTCATCTACGTGCCATTACGGTTGTTTGGACAGTCATTAGAGTCATTTTGGACTTCGGGTCAAAACCGCTTCTGTAACAACCCGAAAAATGCCAATTTTTCTAGTAAAAAAATATTTACTAACACTTTTCAGTAGAACTTAAGTTTTTAAAATAGGAATTTTTGTTCCGAGTCTTATTTTGAAATTCCGCGTTCGTATTTGGAATTTCTGAGAGATTTCATGCAAAGACTGTTTTTAGTCATCTTTGACTTTTCTTGACAAAAGTTGTCTTTGACTTTTCCTTGACTTTTTAAAGTCGTCATTGACTTTTTCTTAACTTTTAAGTCGTCATAAACTTTTCTTGACTTTTAAGTCATCTTCGACTTTTCTCGACTTTTCAGTCAACTTTGACTTCCGTTGACTTTTCCCGACTCGTCTCATAAGTTTGAAGACCGAAATTTTATTTAAAAAAATAATATTTTTGATTATTTTTATTTGGATTTATTAAGATTTATCATAATTTAATATAATTATTTTGAATTTATTCGGAATTTAAAGAATAACGTTTACGGTTTTAACCGAACGTTATTTAAACTATTCCCGACTCATCGTAAATCCCGTAACAAACTCGAAACTCGACTTTGGCATGAGTCACGCGCCCATGTCATCGTTTTCCACTCACTTGAGATATTTAATTCTTTCGATTAAACTAATACAAATATCTTAGATATTTGTTACTTTATCGATCCGTCAACGGAGATTACGCAAATCGAGAAAAAAATCAGACCCGACAAGCCACAAACCACACGGCTCTCTTCTCCTTTCCTCTCCTCTAATAGACTTTGATATTTTCATTTCTTTTGATTAATATATCATAATATCTAGATATTATTTCACTTTATCGATCAGTTAACGAAAATTACGCAAAACGATCGAAATCAGATCCGTCTTCTCATCATTTCACACGGCTCATAAGTCCTCTAATAGGACTAGATATTTTTCTTTCTTTTGATTATTAATAACATAATATCTTGATATTTAGTGTAATTAACTTTATCGTTAATTATATTAAATCGTTTACCGTAAAATAATTAGTAAACGCGAGTCAATTACGTAACAACAATTTCAAAACTCGACATCCTTATTTGCCTCTAACTACACGGCTCACCCAACACCATCATTACTCACAAACAACTTTTTATTTTACAACAAATCAAATTAAGATCAAAACATCACTTTATTTGATCGTTCTTCGTGTTCTTCGTCGTTCATCGTTTGTTCTTCATCGTTCTTGAGCAAAACCTTCATAAAATCTTCGTTTCTTAATTAAATCCATCCTAATTTATATTTCTAGACTCTCCTCTTCGCTCCTCATCTTCCCGTACGGTTTTATTTCAATTCCGTCAAAATCGTTTTCAAGACTTTAATTATGGAAAATCATATTTTAAGTTCTAATAATGTTTCTTGTCATTTCTTATAGGGGAAGATTTTGAAGACGAGTTTGGGGACTCGTATATCTTAGGAGAAGACTAGAAGACGGGTTTCTTAGTTCTTAGTTCTTATTATTTTGGTGCTACTTGATTTTAGCTAGCTAAGGTAACGATTCCGAGTTACTCGACGGATAAATGTTACATAGCTTTGGTTTTCTTTAGATTTTGGTTCATCTTTAGTTTTTGTTCATATTATTATGATTTTATGATTTTTAGTTAGTAACATGATAAGTTGTTAATTTTATTAGGTTGTAGGAAGTATAAATATGTTGGTGTTATGGTTATATTTTTATGATTTCTTCATGATGATGATTGTTGTATGTTGGATGGTTAAATTGGATGTTTAAAAAAATTGGATGTTGTTAATTAAAACATGTTAGAATTAATTGGGAAGTGTGGTTGTTTGAACCGTGAAAAGGGGCCGTGTTGGGGCTGTGAACCGGCCGGTCCAGGCCTGGTCAGACCGGTTCAGGCCGGTCCAGCCCGGTCTGGATTGGGTCCGGGTGGAGTCCTTGGGAGTTGTGTCGATATTTGATTGTTTGGTTATTGTTTTGACGGGTTTTAATTATGTTAAGCATGCGGGAAAATATTAGAAATCGGTTTTAGAAAACTTAAATCAAAACAGCCACTTTAGCCCAAAACAGGCCGTGGGGCCCATCCAGGCCCATGTGGGGTCCGGCCCAACTCAGCCTGTGGGTCCCACTTTGGGACTCGTGACGGTTTTTGAGTTATCGTCATTTTTATCGCGTTTTGTAATAATTAGCAAGCGAGAAATATTAATAAGTAAAATATTTAATTAAAAAGGTTTTTTTTCATTAAATTATTATTTCTCACATGTTAGAAATTATAAGACGAGATCGTAGTTTAATTTACTATCCTTTTAGTCAAACGGGTTTTGGTATGATAGAATAATTCACATGTTAGAAGTCTTAATAAAATAACATGTAATGAATATGTTGATTTTATGTTCAAGTCTATGTGGAAAAGACTCTGTTTCTAGCCGGTTTGACCAAACGGGTTTGGTCAAACTAAGATCTAGTCAGCCCCGTTTTGACTGATGACCCGTCGCGGGACTCGGGTCGGGGATTGTCTTCAGGTAAAGGTCTTATTTAATTAATGAATTAGCCTTAGTAGATATGAGGCGATTTGTTATTTGGTTATGATTTATATGCAATTAGTCACATGTTAGGAAATTGTTTCCGGGACTGTTTGATTATATGGTTGGTGTCGTGTTGACTAAGTACCCATAGAGAATTATGAGTATATGGCGTCTTGACCATTCTAATTCTAAATGAGTATCTTGGACCATGACATGATAGGCAGTACTATCTTTAACGAGTATATGTTCACTGCTTGTAGCTTTGGGTCCCGGGCCTGGGGGGCTATCCCCAAGTGGGGGGCATTGGAATCCTAAGAGTTCCGCTTTGGGAAGGGAGCCAGCTTAAGTACTAGCCATCTCTGCTTAGGGGGTCGCCTAGTAGAGTTTCTCGTGTACGGTTAAGTCATGAGACGGGGAATGGAATAGCTGTTGTCGCTAGGTCTGATCAGTCTAGGACTAGGAAGTTTTCCTACCTTGTGGTATAGCCTCGAGTTACAGAAGTCGACTATTGACTGTCCTAAGAACTTATGCCTGTTTGTAGAAGTATTTGGTCTTTCATGTTTGTATGATTCTATGAGTTTTAGAAGGTGAGATGCAAGCCGGCTAAGATTGATAGAGTTTGGATTACCGATTGTTAACTGATTCACATGATTACGTGTTGATTAGGGTTTGAGTGTATCACGGCCATGTTTCTGAGAGGAACCTCTGAGCTAGCATACCAGCTTCCCTACCTCGAGTTATAGTTTATTATCGGTTTCACATGATAGCTTTCACATGCTAGGTTATTTGTTAGTTATCTGTTTCATAACATGAAAAGCATATCATATATGTTAAAGTTTTGTATTTTCCATATACATTGCTTTTATGTTATTCATGTTTATTAAACTCGACATTTCGTGGCTGGGAGAACTCGGAGTTACTCCCCACTGACTGTGGCTTCCGTGTTTATATTTAATGCGGTCGAACAGGTGGTGATGCATATTTGGGTACATTGACGAGCTAGCGAGCGAAGTATTTACCTTGGACCTATATTCGGTTCATAGTTTGTATATTATTGTACACACTTTTATTTCCGTATTTATACGGGAGATATGTCTCCCGTCTTGTAGATTTATTTTGTATAATAGTATTTTCGTTTTGTAATGACCTTTTTATGTTATGACACCTTCGTTATGTATTATTATATTTCGTTTATGTATTTAAATAATTTTTTTCTTTCAGCAAATTTGAGGGTGTCACAACATCCACCTTGCACCAGAAGATCAAAATTCCTCTAGATGGAAAACTAGTGACGATCACTTCGTCACCTATCAAGGCTGTAATAGAGAAAATGTCCAACAACCAAGTAGTCACATATCTAGTATACGAGCTTGGAGGATTCCAGAGCATAAATCTTGTAGAGAGTGAATTGGAACCTCTATACTGTTAGGTTCATATACCTACACTTAAGACATTTCTTAAGTAATACTAATTAACTCTTTAATTAGTTTCAAGATCTAGTGCATGCAAAATAAATAAATAAAAGTAGAGAAAGATATGTTCCTCACATTGTGTATTAAACGGATATGGGCACAAGTACAAGACTCTTTCTTGTATTTGTTCTTTAGCTAGATAATTATAGGATGAACATCTTCAAGCTTCAAGCATAGAAGCACTCCAATAAGTTGCACCTAGACTATCCCAAATCTCCACATATATCATATACTAGATGATACATATGGAACCCTTAAATATATTACTAATAAAACTATTACTACTCTTAGTAATATTGTGAATCTTGTTAGTAATATATGAACATGTTTTATTTGAAACTTCTTAAGTTTCTAGTGAGAGATACCAAAAATGACTTGTTGTAGTTTTTGTGTGAGATGACAAGTAGTAAAATAAGAAGAGAAAACTCTCCTTAATAACACTACAAATCCGGTCACAAAGATCATGGGAAGGGTGAGCATGCTTGCTTTTTGTCTTCACAATGTAGTAGAGTAGGATCTAGGTTAGGCATGTAATCATGTTGTTTAATTCCTAATTAGAACAACAATTACTACCTAAACACCTACCTTACAACCCCAAAACCGGTGCACCATATTACAAGGGTGTCCGTTTTATCTTTTGTAATTTGTCATATGTCATATGTGTGACATGTGACATGTGACATGTTATCTTATAATAAAAATATGTATTTAACTAGTTTAAATACAATTTCATGTCAAATAAATTAAACTTAACATTTTAAGTAATAATTTATAATCACACATATATAAAATGGGTCATCTCATATTTGGTTGATATAATCCATAACTAATTGTGATTATGATCAACCAATCATGCTCATCTCAAATGTTTCATAAACATTAAGCAATTTAATATAACAATTATATTATTGAATCTTATTTAATCATATTACAATAAGATATTTTTCTCACTCGTAAACTCGTTATGTTTAAGGGATTAATTAATATGTATCGTTATACAATTAATTAATATATTTTATTAGGGAATCGTCTTTTCGGTGTAACCTCAAGGGATCAACTGATTACCACCGTCATAAGACAATAATGTCAAACTCTAGTAAGCCAATCATTAACGATTAATGTGGATCTATTGACTATAACGTTAGTCATCCCTTTGTATTCTCGTTAATGACATTTAATTAAGTGATCGCACTATTGTTGAGCACACTCACTCCAACAATCTCCCACTTGTTCGAAACAAGTGTGCGTCACCAATTCTCTTGTCCTATTTTAATCTCCCACTCAATGCAAGGTGTCTTGCAGATCCTACTTGCACGTGATAATATCTAGAGTGGTTTCCTCGATCTGGAGAGTAACTGTCTAACCGGACTTATCTACCGTAGATACCTTCCGAGCGTGGCCACGCATTTCCAGTTCACTACTCCTCGAGTGGCCTTGAGATATTTGTTAACCCTGACAAGGGGTTGGGCAATTTCTATCGCACTATTCCCTTCGTTCACTCACAGTCCTTCATGACCCAATAATTGCCCATTCACCCCTTTTTACAGAATGGCTTGGGGCAAAAATCAAAGTTAATCAGAAACTATGTCGACTTGGGCGAATAGTCTCTAGTCTAAAGAATTGATTCAAAAAGAATACTATAGTTGCTCTCCCCACGACCAGGCTTTATGAATTGCCAGAACTCTATAAGCGGTCACTGCCCGACAGAGTGTCCCATACAGTCTGTCTATGTGATCGACTAGTCATCTCATATGACTCTATGGCAATTGAACTTGCCATCAATCGCATCACACTCTAGTCGCATTGAGACGTCACCTCATGTAAGCAACTAGGGGCCAATGCTATGTTAATCCATTTCACTTTAATAGGGTTCAAAGTTGTCATTACAACCTATTTGAATTATTACAAAGCACAATAGTGAGTTTCAGAAACTCAAACGATAAATGTGATTATCACATATGAACAATCAACACCATGTTATTGCTTCATATCATATAATCTAAAATATACAAGTTCCATGACACTTCATGGTCCTCTTGTCTAAATGCAATAAAAGCTTGGATGGTGGATATACTATATATTCATTTGTTCCAACCTTATGAATTGCTCCTTTTCTTTCCACTCATCGTTATTCCTAATAACATGAAGTTTTCAAAGTACATCACTAGATCTCTATCTAGTCGTGGGCTCTTTAATCTTAAGAGATGCTCCCACTTGTTATCATTATAACCACATGATGGGTATCTTGGTGAAAGTGTCTACTTATTAGATCCTTATAATCCACCTCATCCTCATCATCATGTACTAATATTCTATTTGTAGAATTTACAATGATTGATACTACAATCATCCTTTTTACTTATTCGCTTTTAATATAACAAAATTTAGCCTTGGATTTTTTTTCAGATCCTTTACAGGTTTGGAAACTTGGGTTCGTGTGACACTTAACACGCAACTAAGTTATTATTACCAACCATAAGAATAAACTCATAGTTCTCCTTGAGAATCTCATGAACATTCTTGAAGGCTATCCAATGACTCTCATGTGGATTACTTGTTATCAACTTGTCATGCTCCATGCATACAACTTATCAAGGTATGTGCATATCTTGGCAAATGTGATTGGCCTAATGGCGGAAACATTAGCAATCATGTGTATCCTCTCTTATCTATCACCATAGATTTTGGATACCTTCTCCAAGTCTTTCATCGAGAAATGATTTCCCAAACACTCCTCCACGGAAGGCAATGTCAGTACATCATTCCCAATGAACAATATGTCTCATACATACGAGACATGGGAGATAATCTTGCCTTAGATACAATATGCTTCTTCCAAGTCTTTCATCTAGAAATGATTTCCTAAAAACTCCTTCACGGAAGGCAATGTTTAGCACATCATTCCTAATGATTGATATGTCTCATACATACAAGACATGGAAGATATTTTGATCCCACTGATCTTCATGTCCATACATGACGAATTTTCACTCCCACTAATCCTCATGTCCACACATGATAGATCTAGCTCCCACTTAACTCCATGCATAAACACGGCTCTTCGACAATTCGAGGAAACCATTCTCTCATGTTATGCAATGATTATTACAACCTCTCAAATGCTCTCTTAGGATCACACATTGATCTACTAAGTTTTGTACGACAACTTGTCCACTTCTAAATGCCCATTTAGAAAGGAAACTTTAAACAACTCTTTGTCACTTTGTCATACATATATTTTCAACGAGGTGTAGATGCAATAATCTTGGATCTCAAAGATGGTTCTATTTTAACTTATATATAATACTTTACAATAAAGTTTTATTCACTCTAGGGAGGTCCAAACCTCCCTATGTAATTTTATATGTATAGTATCCATCTTGTATTCTTAAGGCTCTTATGCAACAAATTCGAATTGGAAATTATATCCGCCAATCTATAGATCATAAATATTACTTTCAAAAAGTAGATATTTTCACTATAAGCTTTCATTATAAGCTTCCAACCTTGGATGACTTAAGAACATTTTCTCTTGTCTTTGCTTGTGGCATATTTTCTCCAACTCTATCCTTTAGTAAATACGCTTATTTACGCGAAGGATAGCACCATGAGCCACAAACAGTTTTGTTTCTTTAGGTGTAAATGAGAAAATTCTAGTAAGGATAGCTTCATGAGCTTTGTTCCTTAGTCACAAACAGCTTTGTTCTCCAGGTATAAGTGGGGTACGATGCTCGTATTAACTCTTATTAACTTTGAGCGATCTATAGTAGACTTATTTGTTTAGACTTTAGTATTCTAGCTTCTCTATAGACTCATTCTATTTAAGCCAAATACTTGGACTCTTATCCATGTCTTGAACAAATTTAGGATTCTTAACCCTTCCATAACCCGTATGGAGTCAAATTGGCGTTAAAAGATCTTATCTTAGGACTTATAGGGATTGTAAATCCCCAAGTGTGAGTTCATTAACTCGATTTGACTATGCAAATGATCTTTCTTATTTTAAATAAGTTGTGATACTTAGTCACAAGTCCATAAGTGAGAATCCAATTCATAACTTAGGTAATTATAATGATCCAATCATTATATTTTCTCATATGATCAATTTGTCACAATACTTTATGTTTTAGATATTAACTTTGTATAATGAAAAGTTTAGAACATAAATTCCACATACATAATGACTTGGGTTGAAAAACAAGCTATCATTATATACATAATGGAAATAATAACCAGTTTCTATGTCTGACACGGAAATCAAAAGTTCCAAAACGACATTCAAAATAACTAGAAAGACGAATAGCAAGAATGCAAAGCTAATCCTTAGGTCTCCTCTATGTGGTGGCTACCTTAGCTCCGTCATCTTGGAGATTCCCTAAAGCTTGCTTTTGCTTTGTCTTTCTTCTCATGCTCTTAATCTAATTAGGAGGATGAGAACTACAACTTGTATCAAAATACCAAAGTTGAGATTAATATCAATAACATAAACATCCGGGAGAACTATTATTTACTGGAAAAACTCGTCCAGTCTTAATATCTCCCAAATATATGGGGCAATTACGTTTCCAAGAGCCTATACCATTACAATAATGGCACTTGTCGTTGGAGGTGACACCCTTCTTAGACTTCTTAGACTTAGATCAAGGCATTCTTGATTGGGCCGATTCTATTTGGTAGGTCTCATAGGCCTCCTTTACGGCGTTTAGTTGACCTTGTATTTAGAAGCGTTGGGAGAAGCCTTGGTGAGGTAACGAAGCTTACCATCACCTTTGGTGGCAAGGCAAAGTTGCCCATTCCAATTCGCGAAATTAGAACAATTCTTTTCGAATTTGCATTGATCCATAAAGGATCTAAGCCAAGATATGGTGGTGAGTTGTGGTGCGGGAGGTCGAACCTCGTTATCGTTTGCCGATATTGGGAATAAATAAGTTTGATTACAAAATAGAAATTGAAAGAAACATCAACATTTATCGTTTTAAAATACTTGTAATAAACATTTTAAACAAGTTTAGCATTTATATAATGACCTCTATCCAATTACATAAATGATTCCAAGACCCAAGTTGTGACACCCTCAAATTTTCGGAAAGATAAACAAGTAATTTAAATCAATAAGAGATGAGAATACGTTTCTAATAGGTTCACTTTAGTGAAAATCGGTAAATTTTAAAACCGGAACCTACTATTAAATATATTCATCATAACAAAGGTGTCATAAATAAAAAGGTTCATAACAAAAGGAAAATAATATTATACATAAGAATTATCCAAAACGGGAGACATATCTCCCGTAAAAATACGGAAATAAAAGAGTGTATAATAATATACAATCTAAGAACCGAATATATGTCCAAGGTAAATACTTCGCTCGCTAGCTCGTCAATGTACCCAATGTATGCATCACAAACCTGCCAACCGCATTAAATATAAACACGGAAGCCACAGTCAGTGGGGAGTAACTCCGAGTCCTCCCAGCCACGAAATGTCAAGTTTAATAAAACATGAATAACATAAAAGAAATGTATATGGCAAATACAAAACCTTAACATAAACGATATGCTTTTCATGTTGTGAAACAATTAACTAACATATAACCTATCATATGAAAACTATCATGTGAATCTGATAACAACCTATAACACGAGGTAGGGAAGCTGGTATGCTAGCTCAGAGGTTACCTTTAAAACATGGCCATGATACACTCAAACCCTAATCAAACATAATATCATGTGAATCAGTTAACAACCGGTAATCCAAACTCTATCAACCTTAGCCGTCTTGCATCTCACCTTCTAAGATTCATAGAATCATCAAACATGAAAGACCAATACGTCTAGAAACAGGCATAAGTTCTTAGCACCGTCAATAGTCGACTTCTGTAACTCGAGGCTATACCAC
>JAIUZE010072673.1:0-12582 GCA_022085475.1 Heliosperma pusillum
CTTGGGCATGAGTCACACGCCCATGTCACCTTTTTCCACTCACAATTAGATCTTTTAATTGTTTCGATTAAACTAATACAAATATCTAAGATATTTGTTACTTTATCGATCCATCAACGAAAATTACGCAAATCGCTTAAATACAGACCCGATATCACCATACTCCACACGGCTCTCCTTCCTCTCTTAGGCCTTGATATTTTCTTTCTTTTGATTACAATAACATAATATCTTGATATTTGATTTAATTAACTTAATATCTAATTAATTACCGTAATATAATTATTAAACCCGAGTCAATTCTGTAACAACAATTTCAAAACCCGACTCCCTATTTTCTCTATATGTACACGGCTCACTCACCCCACTTTACTCACCAACAACCTTTTCATTTTACAATAAATCAACTTAAGATCTAATTAATCGTTCTTCATCGTTCTTCGTCGTTCTTCGTCGTTCTTCATTCGTTCTTCGTCGTTCTTGAGCAAAATCATCATAAAACCTTCATTTCTTATTCAAATCCGTCTAATTATATTTCAGAATCTCTCATCGGCCTCCATACATTCAAGTACTTTTATTTCCAATTCCGACAAAATCGTTTTCAACACTTTAATTGTTGAAATCAAGTTTTAATTCTAATTATGTTATTCTTGTCATTTCTTATAAGGGGAAGATTATGAAGACGAGTTTGGTGACTCGTATTTTTAGAAGAAGACTAGTAGACGGGTTTTTCTTTACTTCTTATTTTGGTGCTACTTGATTTTGCTAGCTAAGGTAACGATTCCGATTTACTCGACGAAATAATGTCACATATCCTTTAGTTTTGTTCATGTTATTGTTATTTATGGTTTTAGTAGTAACATGACAAGTAGTTATGATTTTTATGTTGTATGGAATTTTTAATATGTTAGTGTTCTTGACATATTTGATGATTTATTTATAACCATGATTTTTATACGAATGATGGTTGAATTGGATGTTTAAAAATGGATGTTGTTAATAAAAATCATGTTAGAATTAATTTGGAGGAGTGGTGGTTTTGGACCGTGTAGGGTGGCCGGAGGTGGGGCTGGAGAACCGACCCAAACCAGGCCGGTTCAGGCCGGTTCAGGCCCGGTCCAGGCCGATCTGGATTGGTCCATGTGTAAGTTTCTTAAACTCGATATTAGACACTTCTAATATCATAATACATTTAGTTTACTCTTAAACTAAATAAATCTTATGCATGCATAACAAAATATAAAGGAAAGAACCATTTCTTACATTGATTATATGGAAATGGGCACAATATTTGAACTCCTTTCAAATATTGATCTTGAGCTAGTAAGATGAGGATGAATTCCAAGTTTCAAATTAAAAACTCTCCAATTAGTTGCACCCAAGACTACCCTTAATCTCTACAAAATAATACTACACTAGTATTAAATGTAGTAACCCTTTAAAATGATCTAATAACTCTTAATACTATACTAGTATATTATTAGAGAATATGAACTCTAAGTATTATGTAAACTTCTTAAGTTTAGTGAGATGTTAGAGAGAAGAAGTGATTTTTCATCAAATGAATTATATGAGATGGTGTAGTATAAATAAGAGGAAAAACAAGCCCTATTTGGCTTGCTCAAAACCGGTCACACACACACACACACATGGGTGGGGTGTTGTCATTTTCACATTGTTCTTAACAATGTTAGGTTGAGTGTATGGGTCATTGTAGTAATCATTTGTTCTAATTCTTAATTAGAATAAAATTACAAACTAAAAACCTACCCACCATCACCACAAAACCGGTACACCCATTTAAATGGGTGTCCATTTTATTTTTTGCAATTTGTCATTTGTCACAAGTGTGACATGTGACATATAACATGTAATTTTGCTTATAAATGTGCATTTAACCAATTTAAATGCAATTTCATAACAAATAAATTAGACTTAACATTTTAAGTCACATTTTATAATTACATGTAAATAAAATGGGTCCTCTCATATTTGGTTAAAATAATCTACAACAATTTGTAATTATAATTAACCAAATTACCTTATCTCAAATGTTTCATAAACATAATGCATTCTTAGTAATATAACAATTAAATTACCAAAATGAATCTTATTTAATCATATTACAATAAGATATATTTCTCACTCACAATTTAAACTTGGTTCATTTTAAGGGATTAATTAATCTGTATCACTATACAATTAATTAATTTACATGATTAGGGGATTGTCCTTTAGGTGTGACCTCAAGGGATCAACTAATCACCACCGTCATACGACAGTAACGTCAAACTCAATTGAGCCAATCATTACCGATTTATGTTGACCAGTTGACTATAATATTCATCATCCCTTTGTATTCTTTTATTGAGATTTAATTATGTGATCGCACTATTGTTGAGGACATTTACTCCAACAATCTCCCACTTGTCCGAGACAAGTGTGCGTCACCAATTCTCTTGTCCTATTACAAGATCTCCCACTCAATGCAAGGTGTCTTGCAGGTCGTCCTTGTATTTGATCATATCAAGAGTGGTTTCCTCGATCTGGGGAGTAACTGTCTGACCGGAATTATCTACCATAGATACCTTCCGAGCGTGGCCACGCATTTTCAGCTTACTCCTCCTCGAGTGGCCTTGAGATTTAAAACAACCCTGACAAGGGGTGGACAATTCCTATCGCACTATTCCCTTTGCATAGCCACAGCTCATAATGACCCAAAAGATGCCCATTTGACCCCAGTTACGAAGGTCGTAGAGCATAAATCAAAGTCACTCTGAAACTGTGCCATCTTAGGTGAACAGTCTTTAGTCAAAGAATTGACTCAAAAGAATACTAGTAGCTCTTGCCACGACCAGGCTACAAGAATTGCCAGAATTCTATAAGCGGTCACTTCCCGACAGATTGTCCCTTACAGTCTGTCAATGTGATCGATTGGTCATCCCTATGACCCTATGACACTTGAACTTGTCATCAATCGCACCACAATCTAGTCACTTCGAGATGTCACCTCATAAAAGTGACTAGGGGCCAATGCTATGTTAAATCAGTCCATTTTAATGGAGTCCAAAATTGTCTTTACAATCCATTTGGATATAACAAAGCACAAAACAAGTTTTTAAAAAACTCAAACGATAAATGTGATTATCATATATGAACAATCAACACAATGTT
This sequence comes from Heliosperma pusillum, assembly GCA_022085475.1. Taxonomy (NCBI): domain Eukaryota; kingdom Viridiplantae; phylum Streptophyta; class Magnoliopsida; order Caryophyllales; family Caryophyllaceae; genus Heliosperma; species Heliosperma pusillum. Next base: position 3,175 of record JAIUZE010072673.1, read on the forward strand.
ATTGCTTCATATCATATAATCTAAAGTTTATTTCGTCTATGACAATTCACGACGATCTTATTAAATGCAATCAAGGCTTGGGTAGTGAATATACCATATATTCATTTATTCCAACCTTGTGAATTGCTTTTTCCTTCCATACAACGTTATTCCTAATAACATGAATTCATGTATGTACATGTCTAGATCTCTATCTAGTGTTGGGCTTTTTAACTTGAAAGATACTCCCACTTGTTATCACGATAACTGATAGGTATTTAGGTGAAATGAGCTACCATTAGCTCCTTGTAAGCCACCTTATTCTCATCATAATGTACTACGTCTCTATTTGTAGAATTTATAATGATTGACTCTTCAATCATTCTTTTAGTTATTCGCTTCTATTATAACAAAAGTACGCCTAAGATTTCGATAAATCCTTTTATAAGTTTGGAAATTTGGGTTTGTGTAACCCTTACCACATTTTCAAATTTTCTCTACCAAACACAAGAATGTATCCCTAGTTCTCCTCGAGAACTCTATGGATGTTCTTGTAGGCTATCCAATGACACTCATCTGGATTGATTTGTTATGGACTTGTCATGCTCCTAGCATACAATTCATTTAGGTATGTGCATGTTATGGCACACATGAGCGATATCATGTGATCAACAACTCTTAGGTTCAGTGGATGACTATGACCCTTTCATAGTGATCCCACTTTTATCAACATAAACAACCTATTTAACTTGTTGAATGGATTAAGGATCTTATCGATATAAGATACCTTATAAATGCCAAGCTAAAATCTTCTATTCCACAATAGATTTTGATTTCAGTATACATGTTGCCCTCTTTCATCCAACATTAAAATCCAACCACTCCTTTCAAAAAGGTAACACGAATACGTTAGTCACAATGAGTGATACGTCATTCACGTGGAAAACAATTTCTCCCACTGAACTTCATGTCTTTACATGATAACTTAAACTCCCACTTAACTTCATGTCTATACATGACTTTAACTCCCACTGAATTTCATGTCTATACATGACTTTTTCGACAATTCGAGTGAAACCCTTCTTATATCTTATAATAGAAAAGATCATCATAACCTCTAGGTAGATACATACAATAGGCTTGTGTCATGTACACATCCTATTCCAAATCCCTATTCGGACATGTGGTTTTGATGTGTATCTTGTACACACCTATTATGAGGTATTTCATTGATGATTTGGATCTAAGCATAGTTAAGCATTAACTTAGCTTTTGTAGACATCTACATGTCTATCCATGCAACTACAATTGGACAATTCCAAATAAAACATTTTCTTTGCATAGATTCCATATAGTGATTCCATATAGTTTCATAAGTTTCTTATGTTAGAAAATCAAATTTTAAAATTTCTAGGTACTTCCACTTCATAGATCATAATCTTATTATATCAAGAACAATTTCTTTTGGTCTCGTCACTAGTCTAAGGATTCACCTAAGAACGCTTTCTTTTGGTCTCCTCACTAGTCTTGAGTTTAACCTAAGAACACTTTCTTTTGGTTTTCTCACTAGTTCCTAACTAGTTTTTCGTTGTGGCTTATTTTTCTCCCACTCTATCTTTAGAAAAATACAACTATTTTCTTAAAAGATAGCCTTATGAGCCACAAACATTTTTGTACTCATACTCGTAAGGTAGGTAGAAGCATCACAACATGACCTTAAGTGATCTACTAAAGACTTCTTTGTAAAGACATCGAATCTTAGCTTCAACATAGACTAGTTCTATAAGAGCTAAAGAGGTGAACTCATATTCATGTCATTTACTTTCTTTATAAGTGGTATGGCCAATTGGTTTGGTAGATTTCCTATTTTGAGTTCAATAACTCAATTTCGACTTAGCAATTGATCTTTCAAAGTGAGAATCGAATTCTTAGCCTTTTATTATAATGATCCCATCATCATAACATTTACATGATCAATTTGAGTCGATACAATTTATGTTATTTGTGCAAGTATAGTATGATGACAAGTTTTTAGAACTAAAAAGTTTCAACAAACCGAATGACTTGGGTTGAGAACCAAGTCACTAAATCCAATTACAACCAATGTCATAAAAGGAATTGAACAAATTTCCATGTCAAACAAGGAAATTATAAAAGTTCTAAAAACAATATCTCAAAATACATCCCAAAATTTTGACAATTCAAAATGAGACCAAGCTTCCATAGGTCTTCAATCATGGGTAGCTACCTTAGCTTCCCTTGAAGAGCTTTCTTAGGCTTGCTTGTCCTTGCCTTTATCCTTGCTAGGATGACCTAATTACAATTAAATAGGGTAAGAATCACAACTTGTATCTTATACCAAAGTTGAGATCATTACATAAACGAAAAAGGGATAAATTACCAACTGAAACATCTTTCCAGTTTTGATATCTCCTAGATATTTAGTGCAATTCCTCTTCCAATGCCCTATGCCATTACAATAATGGGCATGGGAGGGCTATTCTCAATAGCTTTACCCTTTCCTTTGAAAGTGGAGGGCATCTTCCCTTTACTACCACCTTTCTTGAACTTCCCCTTACTATTTTATATCCTTGGAGGTGCTAACATTTAGTCTCATGTCTCTCTCAGCTTGCACAAGCATCTTGTGCAATTCATGAAGAGAGGTTTCTTATGTTATGCATATTGTAGTTTACCCTAAACTTCACATATGCTTTTATTTTCCCCAAGGAATGTTAGACTCGGTTGATAACGAGTTGTTCGGGAATGGTCACCCCTTGCAATTTAAGAGTCTCGACATGCTCAATCAATTTGAGTACATGAGGGCTAACTTTTGGCCCTCCTTTTTGGTTCATGTCGAATAATGTGGAAACCGTCTTATATTGTAAGATCCTAGGAGCTTGTGAAAAACATGATCACAAGCTAGGCATAGATCTCATAGGCCGTGCTCATCTTATGGCACTCCTTTGGACATTGGCTTCTAATGAGAAGATCAAAACGTTTTTGATCACGGCGGACTCTTTGTGGCTAGCCTCATAGGCTCGCCTTGCGTGGCGGTTGACCTTTCATTAGGTGTGGTGGGAGAGGCCTTGGCAAGGTAACGAAACCTGTCGTCACCCGCCGCGACCAAGCGGAGTTGCATATCCCAATTGGTAAAATTAGCGCCATTCTTTTCTAACTTGCATCGATCCATGAAGGATCGAAGCCATGAGACATTCGTGAGAATGTGAAGCATAGGTGGTGGTGGATGAATTAGCATTTGCCATTGCGAATAAACAATTATGACTACAATTTTAAAGACATAAAGGAAATGTCAACATTTATCATTTTAAATACTTGTAAACATTTTAAACAAGTTTAGCATTTAAATAGTGACCTCTACCCAACTATTATAAATGATTCCGAGATCCAAATTCATATCAATTTGGGCACGGTAAGCCGATTCATCCCTCATTAACATAATTCGGTGGATTAACTCTTTAATCGATTCTACATTAGAACTCTCGGTCGATAATATTACTTTAATATTTATCTTAAGCCCGGAACACATGCGGCTACGGTCGCGAATACTTCCGTTGAGCTCAATCCAAAATTCGAAATAATAACATTTATTACCCCACTTACCCAACGTAACAAGTTTAGCACCCCGGTGAGCCGAGCCTACTTCCTTGCGAAATTGGGATTCATGGGTTCTAACATTTGGTAAGGCTTGATCTCAATTATTTAATATGAGAGGTCATGTCAATTTATAATCTATCATGTTAAAGTGTACTAAATCGATGAATTAACGATTATTTAAATTGACACGATTGAATACTCGATAAATATGCATGTCATGTTATGGCGATTTGGCAATGCATGCAAACATATTAAATAAAAATGCAAGCATAAAAATAAAACTCCCATATTAAATAAAAATGCAAGCATAAAAATAAAACTCCTAGTATGGCCTTTCCTAGAATAGAAAATCATATATTCTATTACAAGTTCGGAAACCAACTCCTTTGGTCCCTTGAACTTCATAAGCACGCCTCCCTAGGTCACCGTCTCTCTCGGAACTCCTTTCCGAATGGCACCGTCTTTGGGAAACTTCGGTTTTACAATTAGTTACAAAATATATAATAAAATTACAATAATTTCCTATTATACATTTGTAAAATAAAATAATACAATAAAAGTGATTCGAGATCACATTAAATTACAACCGAATCAATATTCCCTTACATTTCGGGCAATAGCGATTAAAACTAAGGCCATACAAGGAAAAATTACATAATTCCAAATTACATAAACCAAAATATGACATTCATAAATTGAAAATATGACATTCATAAATAAAATGCAGCATTATAATATGTATAAAACATGCTCATTTTAAATGCCAAATCGCTCTAATTAACGGTTTATATCGAATATAACCCGGTTTTACGGAAATACGTGATAATAACACTTTAAAATCACCAAACAATACTTAAATCATATTTAAGTCCAAGTTAATTATCCCAACTCATTTAGGCTTCAAAAATTAGTCATCACTCAATTTTGACAATAATTCAACTTGTTGTTTTATAATTGCTCATAGTTAGACTTTAAAATCATATTTTAATCAAATAAATCCAAATTAAATTACAATAATTTCAAAATTCGAATTTTAAATTTTTGTACATTTTGGAACATTTCCATGACACTCATAATGTCAAAAATCATGGTTTAAAAATTTCGAATCGGTTTAGAGAAAAATGGTTGCGCTTTATCGGTTTTATCAAATAAAATACATAAAGCATGCAAAAATTAATCATATTAAATTTTTAACTTTAGATCTGAAATGTGGGACATTTATGCAACCAGGAACAATTTTCTCTTGACATGAATAATATTTTAGCTATATTTTCTTAATTAGTCACTATTTATGCCATTTTTACATTAAAAATTCATAAATCATGCAAGACAAATCACATCAGTCTGAAATTTTCTAGTCTGACAGGAAAACATGCATGTGACAACATACTAAAATTGAATTGTCAGATTCAAATCGGAAGTATATTAGCTAAATTAGTCACTATTTATGCCATTTTTACATTAAAAATCCATAAATCATGCTAGACAAATCATATCAGTCTGAAATTTTCCAGTCTGACAGGAAAACATGCATGTGACAACATACTAAAAATTCATTGTCAGATTCAAAGCGGAAGTATTTTTAACCATTTGACCTTTATTTATTTCATTTTATCATATAAAAATCATAAATCACACGAAATATGTCCACTTCACACGAAATTTTGCATGCAGTAAGTAATATGCATGTGTGATATTGTGTAAACATTTCAAGGTCAGAAGATAAGTCTAACTATTTTTAGCATTTTAAACATCATTTTACTCATTAAAATGTGATAAAAACACTAAAAATCATATTTGAGCACTAAAAATTTCCATAAATCATCAAAATGACCTAAAATCATATTAGGACCAGAATATATTGACATGCAAATAACTTTGTGATTTTATCTTATAAAACACAAATTACTAGTTTTCATTACGTTACCATAACTCGAAAAAACTATAAATCGATTATGCATGCAACAACCTTGGCTCTGATACCACTTGAATGTTTCTTAAACTCGATATTAGACACTTCTAATATCATAATATATTTAGTTTACTCTTAAACTAAATAAATCTTATGCATGCATAACAAAATATGAAGGAAAGAACCATTTCTTACATTGATTATGAAAATATGGGCACAATATTTGAACTCCTTTCAAATATAGTTCTTGAGCTTAAATAAGAAGGATGATCTTCCAAGTTTCAAATTAGAAACTCTCCAATTAGTTGCACCCAAGACTACCCTTAATAACTACTAAAAGATACTACACTAGTATATTATGGTAGTCTCCCTTAAAAATAATCTAATAACCTCTTATTACTACACTAGTAATGTTACTAGAAAATTTGAACACTAGAAATAGAACTTCTTAAGTTTTAGTGAGAAGTTGGAGAAAGAGAGATAAGCAATTTTGCATGAATCAATTATATGAGGTAGTGTATTGTATAAATAAGAGGAAAAACAAGCCCTATTTGGCTTGCTCAAAACCGGTCACACACACACACCCACATGGGTGGGGTGTTGTCATTTTCACATTGGTCTTCACAATGCAAGATTGAGTGTATGAGTTATTATAGTAATGATTTGTTCTAATTCTCAATTAGAATAAAATTACAAACTAAAATCATACCCATTATCACCACAAAACCGGTGCACCCATATAAAATGGGTGTCCATTTTATTTTTGCAATTTGTCATTTGTCAGAAGTGTGACATGTGACATGTAACATGTAATTAGGCTTATAAATGTACATTTAACTAATTTAAATGCAATTTCATAACAAATAAATTGGACTTAACATTTGAAGTCACATTTTATAATTACATGTAAATAAAATGGGTCCTCTCATATTTGGTTAAAATAATCTACAACAATTTGTAATTATAATTAACCAAATTAACTTATCTCAAATGTTTCATAAACCTAATGCATTCTTAGTAATATAACAATTAAATTACTAAAATGAATCTTATTTAATCATATTACAATAAGATATATTTCTCACTCACAATTTGAACTTGGTTCATTTTAAGGGATTAATTAATCTGTATCACTATACAATTAATTAATGTACATGATTAGGGGATTGTCCTTTAGGTGTGACCTCAAGGGATCAACTGATCACCACCGTCATACGACAGTAACGTCAAACTCAATTAAGCCAATCGTTACCGATTTATGTTGACCAGTTGACTATAATATTCATCATCCCTTTGTATTCTTATTATTTAGATTTAATTATATGATCGCACTATTGTTGAGGACACTTACTCCAACAATCTCCCACTTGTCCGAGACAAGTGTGCGTAACCAACTCTCTTGTCCTATTACAAGATCTCCCACTCAATGCAAGGTGTTTTGCAGGTCGTACTTGCATTTGATCATATCAAGAGTGGTTTCCTCGATCTGGAGAGTAACTGTCTGACCGGAATTATCTACCATAGATACCTTCCGAGCGTGGCCACGCATTTTTAGCTTACTCCTCCTCAAGTGGCCTTGAGATTTAAAACAACCCTGACAAGGGGTGGACAATTCCTATCGCACTATTCCCTTTGCATAGCCACAGCTCATCATGACCCAAAAGATGCCCATTTGACCCCAGTTACGAAGGGCGTAGAGCATAAATCAAAGTCACTCTGAAACTGTGCTACCTTAGGCGAACAGTCTTTAGTCAAAGAATTGACTCAAAAGAATACTAGTAGCTCTTGCCATGACCAGGCTACAAGAATTGCCAGAATTCTATAAGCGGTCACTGCCCGACAGATTGTCCCTTACACTCTGTCTATGTGATCGATTGGTCATCCCTTATGACCCTATGACACTTGAACTTGCCATCAATCGCACCACAATCTAGTCACTTCGAGATGTCACCTCACATAAGTGACTAGGGGCCAATGCTATGTTAAATCAGTCCACTTTAATATAATCCAAAATTGTCTCTACAATCCATTGGATATAACAAAGCACAAAACCGAGTTTATGAAACTCAAACGATAAATGTGATTACCATATATGAACAATCAACACAATGTTATTGCTTCATATCATATAATCTAAAGTTTATTTCGTTCATGACAATTCATGACGATCTTATTAAATGCAATAAAGGCTTGGGTAGTGAATATACCATATATTCATTTATTCCAACCTTGTGAATTGCTTTTTCCTTCCATCCAACGTTATTCCTAATAACATGAATTCATCTATGTACATGTCTAGATCTTTATCTAGTGTTGGGCTCTTTAATTTGAAAGATGCTCCCACTCGTTATCATGATAACTGATAGGTATTTAGGTGAAGGGATCTACTATTAGTTCCTTTTAAACCACCTTATCCTCATCATAATGTACTAGGTCTCTTTTTGTAGAATTTATAATGATTGACTCTTCAATCATTCTTATAGTTATTCGCTTCTTGTATAACAAAAGTACGCCTAGGATTTCGATAAATCCTTATAAGTTTGGAAATTTGGGTTTGTGTAACCTTTACCACATTGTCAAATTTTTTCTACCAAACACAAGAATGTATCACTAGTTCTCCTCGAGAACTCTATGGATGTTCTTGTAGGCTATCCAATGACACTCATCTGGATTGATTTGTTATGGGCTTGTCATGCTCCTAGCATACAATTCATTTAGATATGTGCATGTTATGGCACACATGATCGATATCATGTGATCAACAACTCTTAGGTTCAGTGGATGACTATGACCCTTTCATAGTGATCTCACTTTTATCAACATAAACAACCTATTTAACTTGTTGAATAGATTAAGGATCTTATCGATATAAGATACCTTTTAAATGCCAAGCTAAAATCTTCTATTCCACAATAGACTTTGATTTTAGTATACATGTTGTCCTCTTTCTTCCAACATTAAAATCCAACCACTCCTTTCCAAAAAGGTAATATGAATATGTCACTCTCAATGAGTGAAACGTCATTCACGTGGAAAACAATTTCTCCCACTGAACTTCATGTCTTTACATGATAACTTAAACTCCCACTTAACTTCATGTCTATACATGACTTTAACTCCCACTGACTTTCATGTCTATACATGACTTTTCGAGAATTCGAGCGAAACCATTCTTATATCTTATAATAGAAAAGATCATCATAACCTCTAGGTAGATACATGCATACAATAGGCTTGTGTCATGTACACATCCTATTCCAAATCTCTATTTGGACATGTGGTTTTGATGTGTATCTTGTACACACCTATTATGAGGTAATTCATTGATGATTTGGATCTAAGCATAGTTAAGCATTAACTTAGCTTTTGTAGACATCTACATGTCTATCCATGCAACTACAATTGGACAATTCCAAATAAAACATTTTCTTTGCATAGATTTCATTTAGTTTCATAAGTCTCTCATGTTAGAAAATCAAAAATTTTAAAATTTCTAGGTACTTCCACTTCATAGATCATAATCTTATTATATCAAGAACAATTTCTTTTGGTCTCGTCACTAGTCTAAGGATTCACCTAAGAACGCTTTCTTTTGGTCTCCTCACTAGTCTTGAGTCCAACCTAAGAACATTTTCTTTTGGTTTCATCACTAGTTCCTAACTAGTTTTCCGTTGTGGCTTATTTTCTCCCACTCTATCTTTAGAAAAATAAAACTATTTTCTTTAAAGATAGCCTTATGAGCCACAAACAATTTTGTTCTCATACTTGTAAGGGAGGTAGAAGTATCACAACATGACTTTAAGTGATCTACTAAAGACTTCTTTGTAAAGACATCGAATCTTAGCTTCAACATAGACTAGTTCTATAAGAGCTAAAGAGGTGTACTCATATTCATGTCAATT
>JAIUZE010072676.1:0-11237 GCA_022085475.1 Heliosperma pusillum
ATTAAAAGATCTAATATGAGTGGAAAAAGGTGACATGGGGCGTGTGACTCATGCAAGAGTCGGGTTTCGGGTTTGATTCGGGACTTAAGTTGACTCGGGAATAGTTAAATGACGTTCGGGATTAAAACGTAAAATCTTCTCTTTAATTCCGAATAAATTCAAAATAATTATATTAAATTATCATAAATTCAAATAAATCTTAATAAAAATAAATTAAATTTATAATTTTTCAAATATAATTTCGGTCTTTCAATTTACGGGGTGAGTCGGAAAAGTCAACGAAAGTCAAAGTTGACTTAAAACGGGATTCTCATGGAATCTCGCAGAAATTCCAAATACGAACTCGGAAATTCCAAATTCGACTGGAAACAATAAATTCTAAATTAAAACTTAGATTTGCTGAAAAGTATCCGTAAAATATTTTCCCTAGAAAAATAGGGTACATTTCGGGTTGTTACAATCACCCCTCCTTTTAAAAAGTTTCGTCCTCGAAACTTAGAAGAAGGAATGTGACATATATGTAGGTCTATTTCACAACTTTTAAAGATATATTTGTAATAAAAATACAGGGTCTTATCAATGGAACGGAAGGTTCTCGTCGGCCGTTAAGAACATCGACGTCCCAAGTCAAAGACTTTAAAAGATACATTTTCACATCAACAAATGAGAAAACTAGTTATCGAACGTCTCCAATAGCGAGTCTCAACACTCCTTGACGGTAAAAATACTTGAAATCATCAAACATTTCTTAAAAGCTTTTAGTTCAAAAATTCTATAGTAAAGGTAATAACTCTACTATTTATGCCTAAAATTTCTAACTAAAGCTTCTAATAATCTATCTATAAGAGATGATATTCGATAGACGGAACAGAATATTCGACAGAATAAATCGAATAGAAAGAGGGAAGAAAGAAGGAATGAACCACAATACTATCTTCCATCTATGAGAATTCAAATGTCGATCGTAACTTGACAACACTAACTGCACCAGAATTTAGTCCTCAAGAGAGTGCAATATATCCTCAATATTTTCAATCATCAGATTCCTACCAAAAATATTTCATAAGCATGACACATCGAGTAACAACTCCCAATTATTCAACTTCAATTAAAATCTTCTAAGGTCCATCAAAACTCTTATTGGAAATCACCATCAAAATATTTAATTAGGGAAACAAGACCGCTAACAACCACAAGGTAAAAGAGATTTATCATGAAATCCTTTGATCCAATTTATTCCAAAATTCATTACCCTAAATTATTAACAATGAACCTTCTCATCCTCAAAAGTTGAATCACGAAACCTCAATGAGATTAGTCACACAAATCTCGATTCACTTAACTTTTGCCAAACATAGGGCAATGCGACCGTAATCAATTTATTTATCTCTTCCAAACTCTCAATACATCGGTTTTTGCTTATGTCGATATTCCTCAAGTTGTGTCATCCAATCCTAATTCCATAAAGTATTTATTCCCGTTAGGGTCTAACATTTAATGACAACAAATTCCCAAGTAACATCTAAAAAAAAAATCACTCAACTTCCTAACCACAACTACAACTATCATTAAGCTTATTTCCATCCTCAAAAAGATATTGCAACTTCAAGTTTTCCTAATCTAAAACTACTAGGAGAGTTTCATCCTAAGCTTATTCTCCATTTTCTATAATCATTTAAACATGAAACTAGCTCCATAGGACGGTTAGGTATCATATTCGAAACTCCTTCTCAACACCTCTACTAACCCTTACGATAGCTAAAAGAAAACTACCTATCAAGAGAGTAGTGATAAAAGAACATGATACAAGGAGCTTTAGGAAGCATCATTAAAGACTACAATAAGAAGAAATTAAAAGACGAAGGCGAGAAAAGAAAATGAGGTTGATTTAAGGAAGTGAAACTACCAGACACTATCTCCGGACGGTAAAGATATAGGAGTACTTTCTCCAGTTAAAGCTTTGAGAGGTAATTTATCGGATAGTCTCATAGAAATAGTATTTCATAAATTGAAAACATACCAGTCATAATGTCTGGTTGAGCATCGGCCTCAACGCGGCTCATGAAAATTCGACCCTTCGGTCTCCTAGAAGTAGTTGGTGTAAAAGCTGTCTTCTTCTTATCCGGACATACATTAGACTTATGTCCCGGTTTCTGACAAGTATAGCACACAATTGACTTGTTGAAACAGCCAATACCTGGATGCATAGGCAGCTTGCACCTAAAACAGATACGACCCTTAAGATCGTTGTTGTTGCTCGGGACGAATGGACGGTTACTCTGAGTTGCTTGTCCACTCTGAACATTCTTCCTCTTGTTTAAGTAAGAGGAGGAAAAGGAAGGTCGAGAAGTAGGATACCACGTTCTTTTGTCATGGAAGTTTGACCTTGGATTGAAAGAGGAAAAAGGAGATGGACTCTTCATCTTTTCCCCATCACTAAAGGCCTTCATGGAGTCCTCGGCCCAAAGGGCATCGTCATACAATTCTCCGAAAGATGTAGAGCTCCTCCTTACTTTGCTTTGGAGCAAAGCACTTAGCTTATTACGATAGTAAAAAGCTCTATCTTCATCATCCTTGATGAGTCCTGGCGCAAAACGAGCAAGCTGGTTGAATTGAGTAGTGAAGTCTTGGGTCATCAAATCACCTTGCTTGAAATCGATGAATTCTCTGAGTCTTTGCTGATTGAGCTTCATGGGGTAAAATCGGTCCTCAACAAGAGACTTGAAACATTCCCACTCGAAATTGATTTCTAGAATAGCGGTGGGATTGGAAATAGACCACCAGTAGTCTGCCTCCCTTACCAGGAAGAACTGAGCAATCCTTACCTTGTCCTCTTCAAGGACTTGGTAATAGTCGAATTGGTTCTCCAACTCTTGAAACCATTCCGAGAGATCGGTAGGGTCCGGCTCACCACCATAAGGCGTAATATTGCTCCTAGCAATTTGGCTAGCCACCCAAGCATAGCCTCCTTGGCAATTGTCTTCTTTATGAGGAGGGACCTGGTTGGCACTACCAATGATCTCTTCTATACGAGGTCCAACCATCTTCATAAGAAACAAAACAAATTAAGTTACTCCTAACAATTAGCATAAACAAATAGACTAAAACATAAATCCTAATCTACCCATCCTACCATTCTATCTCACAAGTTTATTATTTTATTAAGGTCAAGTTATTTATACAAGGGTACACAAACGTGCGTCGGGAGCAAAAATGCTCTGATACCAACTGTGACACCCTCAAATTTGCGGAAAATAAATAAGTAATTTAAATAAATAAAAGATGAGAATACATTTCTAATAGGTTCACTTTAGTGAAATTCGGTAAATTTTAAAACCGGAACCTACTATTAAATATATTCGTCATAACAAAGGTGTCTTAAAGAAAAAGGTTCATAACAAAAGGAAATAATATTATACATAAGAATTATCCAAAACGGGAGACATATCTCCCGTATAAATACGGAAATAGAAGAGTGTATAATAATATACAATCCTAAGAACCGAATATAGGTCCAAGGTAATTACTTCGCTCGCTAGCTCGTCAATGTACCCAAGTATGCATCACAAACCTGCCAACCGCATTAAATATAAACACGGAACCACAGTCAGTGGGGAGTAACTCCGAGTTCTCCCAGCCCGAAATGTCGAGTTTAAAACATGAATAACATAAAAGAGATGTATATGGCAAAATACAAACACCTTAACATTATATATGCTTTCATGTTATGAAACAAAATAACTAACATATAACCTATAATGAAAGGCTAAGCCTACTCATCGCAAATCTATCATTTGAATCAGTTAACACCGGGAATCCAAACTCTACAACCTTAGCCGCTTGCATCTCACCTTCTTTCTAGATTCCATAGAATCATATCAACATGAAAGACTCTATTCGGAAATAAACAGGCATAAGTTCTTAGCACAGTCAATAGTCCGCTTTCTGTACTCGAGTCTTATAAACACGTCTCAAATCTCCCCTATAAGAAATGACAAAATAACATTAATTAGAATTAAAACTTGATTTTCCATAATTAAGTGTTGAAAACGATTTGTCGGAATTGGAAATAAAAAGTACGTGGAGATGAAGAGCGAAGAGGAGACTCTAGAAATATATATTAGGACGGATTTGAACAAGTAACGAAGGTTTTGTGACGATTTTGCTCAAGAACGATGAAGAACGATGAAGAACGATGAAGAACACCAAGAACGATTAAAGAAAGTATTAAAAAGGTATTAAGTTGATTTAGTGTAAAATGAAAAGATAAGTAGTGAATTAGAGTGGGGTGTGTGCCGTGTAGATATAGAGGAATTTATGAGTCGGGTTTTGAAATTGTTGTTACGGGATTGACTCGGGTTTTATAATTATATTTTGGTAATTGTTTAGATATAATTAGATATTAAGTTAATTAAACCAAATATCTAGATATTATTTAGATATTATGTTATTGTAATGAAAAGAAAGAAAATATCTAGTCCTATGAGAGGGTGAGGGAGCCGTGTGGTATAGGTAGTAGTCGGATCTGTTTTTCAAGCGATTTGCGTAATTTAAGATGACGGATCGATAAAGTTACAAATATCTTAGATATTCGTATTAGTTTAATCAAAAGAATTAAAAGATCTAAAGTGAGTGGAAAAAGATGACATGGGGCGTGTGACTCATGCCAAAGTCGGGGTTCGGGTTTGTTTCGGGACTTAAGTTGACTCGGGAATAGTTAAATGACGCTCGGGGTTAAACCGTAAAACCTTCTCTTTAATTCCGAATAAATTCAAAATAATTATATTAAATTATCATAAATTCAAATAAATCTTAATAAAAATAAATTAAATTTATTATTTTTCAAATATAATTTCGGTCTTTCAATTTACGGGGTGAGTCGGAAAAGTCAACGAAAGTCAAAGTTGACTTAAAACGGGATTCTCATGGAATCTCGCAGAAATTCCAAATACGAACTCAGAAATTCCAAATTCGACTGGAAACAATAAATTCTAAATTAAAACTTAGATTTGCTGAAAAGTATCCGTAAAATATTTTCCCTAGAAAAATAGGGTACATTTCGGGTTGTTACAAGAAAAATGAGCAACCATCATGCTCTTTAAGGAGCACATGGCCGGCACATCTAACACCAATAAGGGTGATTTTTCTCCTTATTTAATTCACATGCAAAAAGCTTGAGTGTGGGATGGAAATTGATAATGATCATGTGTCATAACATGTCATTATGAAATGGTGCAGTGTAGAATTGGTAGAGTAATATCACTAATGATTTTATCTACTCAAAACCGGTCCACTTGTGTCCATAATTGACCATTTTGATTTTTGATATTTGTCTCACAAATACTTATTAATCATATGCTTAAATATCTTGTATAATTAAGTGTTAATTTGATCATATAACAATTATATGACTCAAATTAATAAGTAATATATATACTTAACTTTTAAGTGATATTTTACCATTATATCAATATATAATGGGTCCCACAATGTCTAGTTAATTTATTTTACAACTCTTTGTAAATATAATTAACTAATTATCTCTACCTCAAAATATATGCACAACCTCAACTAATTTAATGAATTAACGATTAATCATTAAATGAAATCTTATTTAATCGTATTAAAATAAGACGTAAAATTTATTCAGTCAGTTATCGTATAATTGACTAATAAACTTAAGTGGAATGAGTTCGCAACTCAATTTCCAATAAATAACTCTCGTAACTAAACGTACATATCAAATATATGTAATGCTCTAATTAAACTGTATCGTATACAAATAATTAGTATTCTATTTGGGTCTCATCCTATAGGTGTGACCTAAAGGGATCAGTTGATTACCGCCGTCATACGACAATAACGTCAAACTCTAGTCAGCCAAGCGTTACCGATTTACGTTAATCAACTGACGTGGAGTATCAAAATATACTAATCATGCCACGTATATTCCAAATGAGATTTATTATATAAATGCACTATTGTGGAGGACACTTACTTTAACAATAAGCATATGAAACATTCATTATATCATCACCATAAAATATTGACTCGGGGAAGACTCCCCTTGGCAAACACAAACGCAGTAAGGGCTTGCATCTCGCCATTAGCGATATGTGCTTGAGAAGGTTCGGGACTAAACATACATAACCATACAAGGCATCCAATCAATCAAGTACGTAATTCATCATACGACCCAACATAGGAAAATAGACTCTCACGGTAAATGACACGTACTAACATTTGCTTTTTGCAAGACAAGACGAACTAGTCCACATGACCAACGTTTCCCTGAACCATATACGATAAACGTGTCGTATAGTCAAGACTCTATCCTCCCGGCAGGACGACGATAATAATACGGTCCTAGTCTAAACTTGATCATACTCTCAGAATAAACGTGTTCTGATTCGACATGCGATCAACGTTTCACATCCAAGACTCGATTCTTCCGGCTCAACCACACGGAAATGAGTACCCCAAATTCCGCACAACCACACGAAAAAGGCGGACGACGTGCACAAGCATCATACTCCGGCTAAACCACAAGGACATGAGGTCAAGAATAAACAAGCAAGTACGCTACATACAATGTCACCACCTTGCAAGGATACAACATTTGACGGTAGGCTCGACCAACGCATTGCGTTCGCCTCCTAACAACGTCGTCATATCCGCACTAACAAATGCAGAAGCATCAAGGCCGTACCCCTACTACCTCGACATCAAGTCCAACGACTATAGAGGTGCAACCGAGAAATGAGAGTTTAAAACATCCAATAAGTAAGACTCGATCCATTACTCAAGGCATAAGTGACTTAAAAGGGGAAATATGCTAAAAACGTCACTAAACATGTGATAAAATCATGTGAGATATCGTATAGTCTAAACATGAATATTATATGTCATTACGTAAGTTTATACGATAAACAAACCATACAAACCATTACATATGAAGACTAAAGGAAGAAAAGATGAAAAAGAGTAGCAGAGGGTCCTAACCGGTCAGGGGGACCGGCGGCCGGGTACCCGGCTGGGCACCACACCAACAACTAACAACAACAATACTTTACAGGAGGTCCCCAGCCGGTTGGGGTACTGGCGGCCGGCTACCCGGCTGGGGAACACGGGCCAAACCGAGAACAAAAGGGGAAGAGGAGGGGCTCCCTGTCGGCGGGGGTGCCGGCGGCCGGCCATGTGGATAGGCGACACGCATGTCATAAATTTAACATTTCAATACAGGGGGTTCCCAGCAGATAGGGTTGGCGGCGACCGGCTACCCAGCTGGGACACACACTAGTTAAAATTCATCAAAACTTAACAATTAAGAAGCATGAGGCTCCCAGCCGGGTCAGGGGCGGCGGCTGGCTACCCGGATGGGGCACGCACTTGCTCAAATTCAAGAAAATTCAACACTTAACAATAAGGGGGCTCCCAGCCAGTCGTGGGCGGCGGCCAGCTACCCGGCTGGGGCACGCATATGGCCGAAAATAACACAAACACCAATCAAACTCAAATCCAATTACACCCAATCATTTTTACCAACTTTAATCATTACAAGGCTTTATTTAATGCATCATAGGAGTATCAAATCATTACATTTTATCATTAAAACATCATGAGACAATATTTATGATACTAAACATAAGTTTAACCAATAATAAGATGAATTCAACAACATTAACATAAATTTCTACAAGTAAAGCATATGAGATAAATTCCATCACATAATTAAGTAGTAAACCTATAATCATAATAATATAACATAATTAAATCATATCTCTTGTGAAAATCTATCCTAAACACATAAACACATAAGATGTGACACCGAGTAACCCGTCTACGTTACCTTGATAGCTCTTCACTCTTCTTCTTTTTCTTCTTCTTCTTCTTCAATCAAGAAATAATATTTGTCCGGGTCTTGAAGGTCTCCTCCTACATACAAAATACAAACTTGAGTTGAATTCAAGTTCTTAAGAAAAAGATGAGATTTCAATGATGAACACACTTGGATGTTTCTTACCTTAAAAGAAAGAGGACAAGAAATCAAAAGAAAAGAGTAAGGAATGAGGGAGTTATGGTGGTTTAGTGCAAAGATTTGAGAGAGTAAAAATGGAGGTTTATGGTTTAGTTGAGGGAGATGAAGATGGGTGTGTTGCTGAAAATGAGTGGAAAATTAGAGATGTTGGGTTTAATTTTGGTGAGTGGAGAAATACAAAGGCCTAACACTAGATGTGAGACTCAACCCACTTAGTTTTCCGAGTAGAACCCGAATATGGGATCAGAATTGATAGATTAGACACGGATTTAACCCAACTACGAAATTTCTAAAACTAATAATAATTAAATGTAATTAAATTCTAAATACTGAAGTCGCGGGTGTTACATGTCTTCTATACATGTTGGTTTTAGAATCAAACATATGAGATAATCTTATAAATCATGTACATGGAAACAATTGATATATCAAATGTACAAAATACTCACACAATAATCAAATCAAAAAATATATATTAGATTCATTCGTTACTTGTTGTGTGATTTCAGAGAGTTATACCATATTCAACTATTGTATTTCCATTCTAAATATCCAAATTTTAAATACACATAATTTGAATATGTATCTAATACCATCTCGAATACTATATAGTAAAACCAACACATAAATATCCTTTCTAAGCCAAAGTATTAACATCACCATTGTATTCAATATTATAATTTTTAACATTTCATTCAATATAATCAAATCAATTTTCATTTTTAAGATGGTGTTTGCTTGTATACAACAAATATGTATTTTATTGGAATAGTTATATAACAATTTTCACATGATGCCTATAATCCAAGGCATACATTGAATATCATCGCTAAATCATGAATGTAAATTTCTCAAAACCATGTTATTTAACATCATTGGAATAATTATTCTTTAACTCTTGACAAAAGTTCAATTGTTAATTTGATTCGTAGGTTTCACTTTTTCATTAAATAAAGGTAGTAATCTCAGTCTCTCAGATATTTAATTCCTTATTTAAGTATTCTCTAAAAACATATCAAAATGCTTGTACATAACGTTTAAAAATCTTGTTTTAACATTATCATTAAAATCTCACTTAAGCACTTAATATTATAATATGTTCATCTTGAAACTTGAGTTAAAACATTTGTTATTATATACAAAGATATGAACGTACGATAATTTATTTATATATACCACTAATTGTTATAACTCCTCATAACACAAATTATAGTTTCTATTTATCACCCATGTAAAATATTTGTGTCTATTAGTTTATCGTAGGTACCTCAATAATGTTTTCAATACATATAAAAGTTTAAAAACATTTCATATAGACTATACATGGAGGTAATACCTTATGAGAGATTGAAATGTTCCAAATAAATCTTGAAGGAGAATAACATGTTGTAATTGAAACTATTGTAAAATACAAACTTGAATAGTTTTTATATCACTATTATCATAATGTGTATACTAATAACTCTAATTTCTCACAATCATAAACATTGCAGATTAACAATTGATATGAATACAAACTTAGGAGCATCATATCATTGATATATGCCTCATTATACAAACAATTATCAAAGAATGTTATTTTAATTAGTTACATTGACGTATCAACAGTTAAATGTAATATGTGTGCACAACATGACAAATATTTATGACAACTAAATAATATCATTATAAAAAATGGTTATAAAATTTTTCAAAATTTGATGTGAACTCATGAATGTCACTATACAACATCATGTGGCATTATTATTTACCAACACTTATTAATTAAAGTGATAATTATGATTGTCGCAATGAATAAGATAATATGGTTCACAAAATTACGCAAGATTTTTCAACAATGATACTCTTAAAATTACTAACTATGAAACATGTGATTACGATCATGTATTTATCAAATCATAATTAAGATGAAATTATTGTGTTAAATTTAAATGTGAACAATATCCTATTATTGTATAAAAATTACTAAAGAGCGGGAAAAAACATTGTATATTAAGATAGAACATTACGCCAAGATGATAATATTCAATATTAAAAATATTTATTGTAACAACCCGAAAAGTACCCAATTTTTCTAGTAAAAATATTTACTAACACTTTTCAGTAGAACTTAAGTTTTTAAAATAAGAATTTTTGTTCCGAGTCTTATTTTGAAATTCCGCGTTCGTATTTGGAATTTCTGAGAGATTTCATGAAAAGACTGTTTTTAGTCATCTTTGACTTTTCTTGACTTTTAAGTCGTCTTTGACTTTCCTTGACTTTTTAAAGTCGTCATTGACCTTTTCTTGACTTTTAAGTCGTCATAAACTTTCTTGACTTTTTAAGTCATTTTTGACTTTTGCTCGACCTTTTTAAGTCGACTTGACTTTCGTTGACTTTCCGCGACTCGCCTATATAAGTTTGAAGACGAATTTTATTTAAAAAAAAATATATTTTTGATTTATTTTTATTTTGATTTATTAAGATTTATCATAATTTAATATAATTATTTTGAATTTATTCGGAATTTAAAGAATGACTTTTACGGTTTTAACCCAAACGTCATTTAACTATTCCCGGGTCAACTTAAGTCCCGAAACCCGACTTTGACATGAGTCATACGCCCATGTCACTTTTTTTTCCACTCATATTAGATCTTTTAATTAATATGATTAAACTAATAAAAATATCTAAGATATTTGTAACTTTATCGGTCTGTCAACTTAAATTCCGCAACCGCTTAAAAACAGACCCGATTTCTCTTCTTTTCTCACGTCTCTTTTTCCCCTCTTAAGCCTTCATATTTTCTTTCTTTTCATTACTCACCAACAACTTTTCATTTTACAATCAATCAAATTAAGATCTAATTAATCGTTTTTCATCGTTCTTCATTCGTTCTTCGTCGTTCTTCATTTGTTCTTCGTCGTTCTTGAGCAAAATCATCATAAACCTTCATTTCTTAATTAAATCCGTCCTAACTTATATTTCTAGAATCTCCTCTTCGCTCTCCATCTTCAAGTACGGTTTAATTTCAAATCCGACAAAATCGTTTTCAACATTTAATTATGGAAAATCAAGTTTAAGTTCTAATAATGTTTTTCTTGTCATTTCGTATAGGGGAAGATTTTGAAGACGAGTTTGGTGACTCGTATATTTTGGGTGAAGATTAGTAGACGGGTTTTTCTTTACTTCTTATTTTGGTGCTACTTGATTTTGCTAG
>JAIUZE010072678.1:0-10674 GCA_022085475.1 Heliosperma pusillum
TTCACGTGTGTGCGTCGGGAGCGATAAAGCTCTGATACCAACTGTGACAACCCTCGCGAATGCGGAAATATAAAACATACAAGCATGTGAATTATATAGCGGAAATAGGTAGTTTTAAAAAACTTTTATACATGCAAGTTAAATAAAACGAGGAGTGTCAAAATATTACAAACTAAATACGGAAATATAACAACAAAGAGACGGGGTCTCTTAAAATGTTAACAAAGAACAAGTGTTTAGCAAACTAGCTAAAATCGTCTAGAGGTGAATCTTCCAGGGACAAACGCCCGCTAGCTCACACCCGAACCCAAAATAGCATAAGCAAAAAGCCATCCATGCAAGCAACCTGTTCATTCATGAAAAACATGAACGCCACAATCAGTGGGGATAACTCCGGGTTCTCCCAGCCATATCACATTAAACGTACATATAAGGAAATACAAAAGGTAAAATCATGCATATTTAGATATCCATGTGAGTTACGATAAGAATAGATAGGCAATTCGATAAGTAATGATAAGAGCATATGGAATACAAATCCGAACCCATCATGTTATTCAAGGACTCGGGGAAGACACTCTTAGGCAACCGAATACGCTCACTAGGGCTTGCATCTCACCGTTAGCGGTATAAGATTGATAAGATTGAGACTCGACAGACAAACCAAGTCAAGTCATGCGATGATCACAATAAATCCAACATATTATCATCCATTCACGAACCCAGACATTGACGGTGTCCAATCATGCAATGACCATGAACAATATCATGAAATCACGCATTCAAAGACGACAACACAAGACGACAACTCTCACGGTAAATGAAACGCACTAGCATCGTGTACATGGCAAGTATGATTAAAAGGCATCCACGGGATAAACATTTCCCTGAATTCATACACGATGACATTTCGTATATGTAGACTAATTTCCTCCTGGTAGCACGACGATAGTAATACGGTCCTAGTCTAAACCTGGCCAGATTCTCGGAATAAACGTTTTCCGATTCGACATGCGATGACATTTCGCATCCAAGACTCGGTCTTACAAATAAAATGCCGAGTACCCCAAATTCGGTAGATCAATTCACGAAAGAGGCGGAAAAGAGCTCAAGCCTCATAACAAGCGGTACGCTACATGCAAATAACACCACCTCGCAAGTACACAACATTTGACGGCCGGGTCGATCAACGCATAGCGTTCAACTCCCAACAACGTCGTCGTATGCCCACTAACACATGCATTTAAGCAGTAGGATACCTCTCCGTTCCGACATTCCAGCCTTACGAACGGGAAGGTAGCCAAGGGAATGAGAGTACAAAGCACAAGACAAAACCGTGCTCAAACCTATCATTTGTAAAAACCGACTCAAAGTGGGACATAGCAAAAACCGTCACAAAACATGTGATACAAGCGAATGAAATATCATATATCCAAAACATGAATATTATAAGACTCTACGTAAAATTATACGATAAACGGATCATGCGAACTATTATAAATTACGAGTTTTAGAAGTCAAAGGAAAACAACACAGCCGTGTTCCAGGCCGGTCATTGGACCGGCGGCCGGTGGGCCAGCTCAGAACACAGGCAAAAACCAAAAATCATCCAAAACAGAGAAATGTGTTCCAGGCCGGCATAGTGACCGACGGGCGGTGCACCGGCCAGGAACACCTCTTCATACAAATTCCAAATTTCCAAAGATGTTACTGATGTGTTCCCTGCCGGTGGGCAGACCGGCGGACGGTCGACCGGCAGGGAGCACCCCTTCACCCGTGAGCCTTCCTTTCTTAACCAATTCATTTCAATTCTCAAATATACTTCTAATAATCATCAACAATCAATATACACCATCAACATTCATCATATAACAACATTCATTAATCATAACATGATTCCTAAGCTTCTAATCGTATTCTAAATACGATTTCTAGCATATAAAGCATGTAAAACACGTAAATGATACCGAGTAACCCTTCACCGTTACCTTTAAGCGTCTTTACTAATCGTCAAGCTCCTCTTCAATAAGGTAATAGTTTTTGTCGGGATCTTGGTGGTCACCACCTACAAATAGATCATAAAAGATGAATGAAATTCATCTTGAGAAAGACGGGAAATTTGAAAAGCGAGAAAGACGATGATTTTAACATCAATACGAATAGAGGAAGGTAAGGGGAGAAGAATGAGACGAACTTACGTGAGTTCTAGCAAGTAACGAATGAGCTAGGATGATTCAAAGATCGAAAAAGCTATGGAGGCAAGGGTTTGGAATTTCTTAAGGAGGAAGAAATGTGTCGTTTGTGTTTGAGTAAGAAATAGGTTAAGGGAGTGAGTGGAATATGAAGGGAAAAAGTCAAGGAAAGTCAAACTCGCCTTAAGACGGGATTCTCATGGAATCTCGCGGAAATTTCAAATACGAACTCGGAAATTCTAAATTCGACTCGGAACATAAAATTCTAAATAAAAACTTAAATTTGCTGAAAGGTATTCGTAAAATATTTTCATTATAAAAATAGGGTACATTTCCGGGTTTTACAATAAAACTCATAAAAATTTGAAACCAAAATTTTTGTACATTCTGGAACATTTCCAGGAACTCAAAAAAACCAGAAACATTTGCCTAAAAATTTTGAATAATTTTTATGAACAAATAACTTAATATTCAATGGTTTTATCAAATAAAAACCATTAAATATAGTAAAATAGTGAAACAAATTATAAAGTTTCACTAAGATGATATAAATCAGATTAAAAAATGTACCAAAAATTTTCAAGACCAGAAAAGGACGTTTCAATTTTATTATCATAATAATCTCACTTTATTGACTTTTATCTTATAAAAATCAATAATCATGCAAAACTTAATTAAAAGTCACAAAATTTTACATACATTATTTAAAACATGCATGTGAGATCAAATAAAAAATTCATGTCCAGAATCAACATGCAACTAATTTTAGTTAACTTTTAACATAAAACATGCATATTAACATGATTTAAAGAACATAAATCAAAATAAATAGCAAATTAATCCCTAAAACCATCAAATTTGACCATAAGCATTTTGAGGTCAGTAGGTATGCATGCAAATCAAAAATTTTGTGCAAACCAATTTTTAACACAAATTTTCAATTTTTACCCAAGTTATCGTATAACTCGATTTTAATGCTTAAAACCGACATGCATGTAACAATTGAGCTCTGATACCACATGAAAGTTCTAGACCTCTAATTAGAATCCTATAATTATTTCATTAAATTATATTTACTTAATAATTTAGGATCTAGTTATCATGCATGCAAATATAAAAGCATAAAGAAAAGATAAGACGAAAATATCCTTACATTGGGAATTTTCGGTTCAATATGGGCACATTAAGAACTCCTTCTTATTGTTCTTGAGCATGAAATTAGTGGATGATCCTCCATAAAACAACCTCCAAAGTAGAAGGTCTCCTTCTTGTTGCACCCAAGAATCAACCCAAAAACACTATATTTATTAACTAGATAAATATAGCATTATCCCTTAAAAGATACTAGTAATATTACTACATTAGTAATATATGAAACATATTGTATTTATGTAAGTTTATTGAGAGAGGTTGAGAGAAGAATGCATGTAAGAATATTGATAATCAAAGTTGAGCAACACTTGCTCTCTCTTGTCTACATGAAACCGGCGAAAGGCATTATAATGGGCAAATATTTTGCTTATTATTTATTTCACATGCATTAGGTAGTGTATGGTAGTGTGTAATAATTAAAGCAATTAGGACAAGTTACATCACTAGGCGGAGTGTAGAAATATGAGAGAATAATCATCATTAGTCTCCACTACTACTAAACCGTCCACTATGTGTAGAAAATGGTCCATTTTGATTTTTTGATATTTGTCTCACAAATACTTATTATCAAATGCATAATTATCTTATATAATCAAGTATTTATTTGATCATACAACAATTACATGACTCAAATTAATAAATAATATAAACTCAACTTTTAAGTGATATTTTACCATTATATCAATATATAATGGATCTCATAATGCCCAGTTAATTTATTTTACAACTCCTTGTAAATATAATTAACTAATTACCTCTACCTCAAAATATATGCATAACCTCAACTAATTTAATGAATTAACGATTAATCACTAAATTAAATCTTATTTAATCGTATTAAAATAAGACGTAAAATTTATTCAGTCAGATATCGTATAATTGACTAATAAACTTAAGTGAAATGAGTTCCTAACTCAATTTCCAACAAATAACTCTCGTAACAAAACATATATCAAATATATATGTAAGGGACTTAATTAAACTGTATCGTATACAAATAATTGGTTTTCTATTTGGGTCTCATCCTATAGGTGTGACCTAAAGGGATCAGTTGATCACCGCCGTCATACGACAATAACGTCAAACTCTAGTCAGCCGAGCGTTACCGATTTACGTTAATCAACTATCGTGGAGTATCAAAATATACTAATCATGCCACGTATATTCCAAATGAGATTTATTATATAAATGCACTATTGTGGAGGACACTTACTCCAACAATAAAGTCGTTTTTCATTCAAATGTTTTTCGCATCATAATTGAAGGTACTAGTAATGTTATTCTAGAAGGTCTACGTGAAAGGAACGTGTATATGATTAATATAAACAAAGTCACTACAAGTTCCTTTACGTGAATGAAAGCTAATGTAGATGATTCATGCTTGTGGCACAAGAGGTTTGCACACATTAGACCAATAACTTTAAAGAAAATCAAATTGTGGGATTTAGTTGAGGGTTACCCTCAATCAAATTCGAACAAGAAAGGATGTGTGACTCATGTGCCCGATGTAAACAAGTTAGATCTTCATTCTAATCAAAACGAGTAGTAAGTACAGAACGTCCACTTGAGTTTGTACACTTGGATTTGTGTGGACCTATGAAAGTCATAAGCCATGGTGGTTCAAGGTACGTCTTCGTCCTAGTCGACGATTACTCAAGGTATGTATGACCTATCTTTCTATTTACTAAAGATGACACTTTCGATGAGTTTGTAGTATTAATGAAGCTTGCGCAAAACAAGTATGATAAGAAGTTAGTTTCTATTCGTACGAATCATGGCACCAAATTTGATAATCAAGCCTTTATAGAATATTGTAGGGAGAATGGTGTAGGACATAACGTTTCTGCACCACGAACCCCACAACAAAACGGTGTCGTTGAACGTATGAACAGAACACTAGAGGACATGGCTCGCACTATACTTTTGTGTAGTGGCCTTCCTAAGAAATTTTGGGCCGAAGCCATTAGTACTGCATGCTATGTGCACAATAGAGCTATGATTAGACCAATTCTCAAAAAGACTCCCTATGAACTTTTAAGAGGGAGAAAACCCAATATAGCTCATCTTCGTTGATTCGGTAGTTAATGTTTTGTCCATAATAATGGAAAAAGTAATTTAAGCAAATTTGATCCACGAAGTGACGAAGCTGTGTTTGTTGGGTATTCTAATCATAGCAAAGCTTATAAAGTTTTTAAAAAAAGAACTTTGTGCATAGAAGAAAGTGTTCATGTTGTATGTAATGAAGATAATGTGCCTGAACAAGTTGAACAGAATGAAGAAGAAGACATGAATGATCCCGACTTTTGCCTTACAAGGGATGATTTACCAGAAATCAATGCAGAAGTTATTGAAGGAATAAACGATGAACTTGATAAATCCGCAAATGATCTTGAAAAGAGAACTGAGACAATTGTTGATGATACAAATGTCTCTTCTCAAAACAAGGATAAGGAAACCGAAGTTATAACTGATGATGCTATAACTTTGGACCCATATCACGATATTGTAACTAAAGTTGTACCAACTTTAGCTATAACCCCGGAGTCGAGCTCATGGGGAACCAATCCTGATTCTGAATAATTTGAGGAAAGTGAGAGTTCATCAGATGATGATGAGCCTAAGAACTCTAAGGAATGGAAATATAAGAGTTCTCATCCTATGGATAGTATCCAAGGAAGTTTAAATAAGGAGTTCAAACAAGACGAACATTAAATAACTTTTGTTCATTCTATTCCTTTATGTCTACCATAGAGCCTACCAACATGAAAGAAGCACTTGTAGAATCCGACTTGATTGTGGCAATGCAAGAAGAGCTTCAACAGTTCGAACGTAATAAAGTTTGGCATCTAGTACCACAACCTAAAAATCAAACTGTGATTGGTACTCGATGGGTATTCAGAAATAAATTGGATGACTCAGGAGTTATAGTTCGTAATAAGGCTTGATTGGTCGTTCAAGGATATAATCAACAGGAAGGGATCGATTATGACGAAACCTTTGCACCTGTAGTAAGACTTGAGGCTATTCGTCTCCTTATCGCCTTCGCAACTCATAAAGGAATGAAACTGTACCAAATGGACGTTAAGATTGCATTTCTTAACGGATATTTGGAAGAAGAGGTTTTTGTTGAACAACCTCCTGGATTTTTAAATAGCAAATTTCAAAACCATGTTTTTAAACTAGATAAAGCTTTATATGGTTTGAAACAAGCGCCTAGGGCATGGTACGATAGATTGTCTAAATTTGTATTACAAAACAATTTTAAAAGAGGATATGTTGACAAAACCCTATTTCTAAAATCCGAGGGTTCTGATTTACTTGTTGCTCAAATGTATGTAGACGATATTGTTTTTGGTTCTACTAACAATAAATTGTGCAAGTACTTCTCATCAGATCTAATGACCTCAGAATTTGAAATGAGCATGATGGGAGAATTGAAATTTTTCCTAGGATTGCAAATTCAACAAAGTAAGGAAGGCACAAAGATTCACCAACAGAAATATGTCAAGGAGCTAATCAGGAAATTTGGTATGGAAAACGCTCATCCAATGGACACACCTATGGTAATTGATAAAAAGTTGACCTTAGACGAAAATGGTAAGTGTCGATGAAAATACATATCGAGAAATGATTGGTTCTTTATTATATTTAACTGCAAGTAGACCTGACATTATGTTTAGCGTATGTGTCTGTGCTCGATTTCAATCATGTCCTAAAGAGTCACATATGATTGCAGTTAAACGTATCTTGAGATATTTAATTGGTACATCTAATTTATACTTATGGTATCCACTTGAGTGTAATTTCGATCTAGTAGGATATTTAGATGGATATTATGCAGGATGTTCTTTAGATAGAAAAAGTACGTCTTGATTCGCTACGTTTGTTGGACTATGCATTATAACTTGGGGCTCAAAGAAGCAAAATTCAGTTGCGTTATCTATTGCTGAAGCCGAATATATAGCTGCAGGACTGGTATGTTCTCAGTTACTTTGATTAAAGCAACAACTATGTGATTATGGTGTAAATGTTGGTTGTATGCCTATATTTTGTGATAATACGAGTGCTATTATTATTTCTAAGAATCCAGCTCATCATTCTCGTACTAAACATATAGACATTAGACATCATTTCTTACGCGACCATGTAGAAAAGGGCAACATTAAATGAGAATTTTGTAGTACTGAAAATCAATGGGCTGATATTTTAACAAAGGCGTTAGCGAGAAGTCGTTTTGAGATTTTGCGGTTGGAAATTGGTTTAATTAGTAGCAATTAAATTCGTCATATTTATTTTACGAATTTGCATGACTGGTTAGAATAAGACAAGATTGTATTAATGTGTCCGTGTATTCTATTGCTAGTATATTTGTGTTTAATATTATATATTTTACGTGAATATCTTGCGTATTAAGTATTTTATGAATATTGAATTATGGACCATATATTTGCCAAAAATCTATCTTATTCACTTTCCGAATTAACCAAAAATTCTACCCATGTAATTCACCTTGACCGAAATTCATAACCATATATTTTTATTTACCTAATCATATCCTTACCGTATCTCTCCTATATTTACCCTAAATTCCTTTTTCTATCCTAACCAAATTCAAATTAAAAAAAAGGAAATAGGAGGAGTAAAGCACGGCTTCTTGTGCTACTCTATAAAAACCCAAACCCAACACTACCTTTCATTATTACCTATCACCATCACCATAAACACACATCACAAACACCACCTTCATTCTTCTACACGAAAAAAAAAAAAACTAAACCAAGCTCTCAACAATGGCTTCCTCACGGTCCACAACTCAAAACACCAACACCCCAAACTCCAAAACTCAAACACCTTGCATGTCTACCAATTCATCACCACAACCCAACCAAAAATCACCCAATTTGACCCAAACCGAGTCAGGTTTGGTGCTTGAAGGTACCAAAATGCTGTGAGTTTCTTAAACTCGATATTAGACATTTCTAATATCATTATAAAAATAATTTACACTTAAACTATATGGACCATATGCATGCATAACATAAGAAAAGGAAAGAATAATTTATTACATTGATTTTTCAAGAAATTGGCACAATACTTGAACTCCTTTCAAATATTGTTCTTGAGCTAGCAAGATGAGGATGACCTTCCAAGTTTCAAATTAGAAACTCTCCTATAAGTTGCACTCAAGACTACCCTTAATCACTACTAAAATACTACACTAATATTAGAAGTAGTAGCCCTTAAAAGTATTTCTAATAACCCTTATTACTACACTTAGTAATTTTATTAGAAATATTATGAACTCAAGTTGTAAGAAAACTTCTCAAGTTTTTCATAGAGAGATAAGAGAGTTTTTATGAGAGATAAGTTATTTGCATGTGTAAATGAGATTGAGTAAGTGAATAAGAGAAAAAACTAGTCCTCTTATGCACTTGTGAGTGCCGGCCACACCACCACATGGTGGAGTGTGTTGCCACTTCCAATTGTTCTTAACAATGTAAAAAGTTGTGTGTTGGTAATAGTGTTTGTGCATGATTATGTCTTATTCCTAATTAGAATAACACACAAAATAATCACCCTATTTTTACACTACCAAAACCGGTGCATCCCACTTAAAATGGGTGTCCATTTTATTTTTGCAATTTGTCATTTGTCACATATGTGATATGTGCCATGTAACATGTAATCTTTGCTTATAAATGTACATTTAACCAATTTAAATGCAATTTCATAACAAATAAATTAGACTTAACATTTTAAGTCACATTTTATAATTACATGTAAATAAAATGGGTCATCTCATATTTGGTTAATATAATCCACAACAATTTGTAATTATAATCAACCAATTTTGCTTATCTCAAATGTTTCATAAACATAATATATTCTTAGTAATATAACAATTAAATTACTAAAATGAATCTTATTTAATCATATTACAATAAGATATATTTCTCACTTACAATATAAACTTGGTTCAATTTAAGGGATTAATTAATCTGTATTGCTATACAATTAATTAATGTACATGATAAGGGGATTGTCCTTTAGGTGTGACCTCAAGGGATCAACTGATCACCATCGTCTTACGACAGTAACGTCAAACTCAATTGAGCCAATCGTTACCGATTTATGTTGATTGTGACACCCTCAAATTTGCGGAAAGAAAAAAAATAATTTAAATAAATAAAAGATGAGAATACGTTTCTAATAGGTTCACTTTAGTGAAAATCGGTACATTTTAAAACCGGAACCTACTATTAAATATATTCATCATAAGAAGGTGTCTTAAATAAAAAAGTTCATAACAAATACGGAAATAATATTATACAATAAAAAATATCTGAAACGGGAGACATATCTCCCGTATAAATACAGAAATAAAAGAGTGTATAATAATATACAATCTAAGAACCGAATATAGGTCCAAGGTAAATACTTCGCTCGCTAGCTCGTCAATGTACCCCAAATATGCATTCACCACCTGTTCGACCGCATTAAATATAAACACGGAAGCCACAGTCAGTGGGAGTAACTCCGAGTTCTCCCAGCCACGAAATGTCGAGTTTAATGAAACAGGAATAACATAAAAGCAAT
The DNA here is from genome assembly GCA_022085475.1 of Heliosperma pusillum. NCBI lineage: Eukaryota > Viridiplantae > Streptophyta > Magnoliopsida > Caryophyllales > Caryophyllaceae > Heliosperma > Heliosperma pusillum. Next base: position 9,942 of record JAIUZE010072678.1, read on the forward strand.
GTATATGGAAAATACAAAACTTAAACATATATGATATGCTTTTCATGTTATGAAACAATTAACTAACATATAACCTATCATATGAAAGCTATCATGTGAAACCGATAATAAAATATAACCCGAGGTAGGGAAGCTGGTATGCTGGCTCAGAGGTTACCATGTAACATGGCCCTGATACACTCAAACCCTAATCAACACGTAATCATGTGAATCAGTTAACAATCGGTAATCCAAACTCTATCAATCCTAGCCGGCTTGCATCTCACCTTCTAGAACTCATAGAATAATACAAACATGAAAGACCAATACGTCTACAAACAGGCATAAGTTCTTAGCAGTCAATAGTCGACTTCTGTAACTCGAGGCTATACCACAAGGTAGGAAAACATCCTAGTCCTAGACTGATCAGACCTAGCGACCACAGCTATTCCATTCCCCTTCCCATGACATAACGTACTGAGAACTCTACAGGCGACCCCCTAAGCAGAGATGGGCTAGTACTTAAGCTGGCTCCCTTCCCAAAGCGGAACTCTTAGGATGCCATGCCCCGACTTGGAGATAAGCCCCCCAGGCCGTGACAAAAAAGCTATCAAGCAGTGAACTATATACTCGTTAAAGATAGTACGGGCCTATCAATGTCATGGTCCAAGATACTCATTTAGAATTAGAATGGTCAAGACGCCATATACTCATAATTCTCTATGGGTACTTAGTCAAAACGACACCAACCATA
>JAIUZE010072679.1:0-27565 GCA_022085475.1 Heliosperma pusillum
AGTATGATTAAAGACCACCGGGATGACATTTCCCTGAACTCATCCGCGATGCTTACATTTCGCCTATGTAGACTATTTTCCTCCTGGTAGCACGACGATAATAATACGGTCCTAGTCTAAACCTGGCCAGGATCTCGGAATAAACGTGTTCCGATTCGACATGCGATAAACGTTTCGCATCCACGACTCGGTCTTACAATATATATGCCGAGTACCCCAAATTCGGTAGATCAATTCACGAAAGAGGCGGAAAAAACAGCTCAAGCCTCATAACAATGCGGTACGCTACATGCAAATAACACCACCTCGCAAGTACACAACATTTGACGGCCGGGTCGAACAACGCATAGCGTTCAACTCCCAACAACGTCGTCGTATGCCCACTACACATGCATTCAAGCAGTAGGATACCTCTCCGTTCCGACATTCCAGCCTTACGAACGGGAAGGTAGCCAAGGGAATGAGAGTACAAAGCACAAGACAAAATAGTGCTCAAACCGTATCATTTGTGAAAACCGACTCAAAGTGGGAACATACCAAAAACCGTCACACAACATGTGATACAAGCGAAAGAGAATATCATATATCCAAAACATGAATCAATACATGATACATAAGCATTAAACCAAGTTTAAGAAGCATAATAAATAGGAAACATAGATACCTCTCCAAAACAACAAGTTTGGAAACTAACTAAAACAAAGGTTCACTTCAAACGATCACATCTAGAGTTCTAGACATGCTATTACAGAAATTTTAAGTTGAGGTGATAGCTTATTCTCTTAAGGTTCCAAGGAGTGGTCACAAGCCCAAAACAAGCAAGTAACGAAGAAGATATGATCATTTTACGAAAAAGGGTCAATGCAGGGAAACTGCACAAGTCACGACCGTGACTTGTACTTCACGACCGTGAAATGAGGTTTCACGACCGTGAAATGAGGTTTCACGACCGTGAAACACTCTGTTATGCAAAGGTAAACATCAGCCACTTTTTCACGACCGTGACTTGCATTTCACGACCGTGAAATGCCATCTCACGACCGTGAAACAAGTTTCACGACCGTGAAACACTCTAGACGGCTCCAATTTGTTCTAAACTCAACCATTATCAACTATTATCATAAATTATCATTTTACATATCAAATTCCAACAAACCACAAGTATCATCATCATCAATCATCAATTAATAACATTCATTAATCATAACATGATTCCTAAGCTTCTAATCGTATTCTAAATACGATTTCTAACATATAAACAAGTAAAACACGTAAGTGATACCGAGTAACCCTTCACCGTTACCTTTGAGCGTCTCTAATGATCGTCAAGCTCCTCTTCTATAAGAAAATAGTCTTTGTCGGGATCTTGGAGGTCGCCACCTACAATTAGATCGTAAAAAGATGAATAAAGTTCATCTTGAGAAAGACGGAATGCTTAAAAAGCGAGAAAGACGATAATTTTATTATCAATACGGATAGAGGAAGGTACGGGAGGAAGAATAAGATAAACTTACGTAAATTCTATCGAGTAACGAAGAAACTACGCCAATTCTAAGATTGAAATCAAAGAGGAAAAGTTGCTTAAGGAAGAAGAAAGAAAGGTGTGTTTGATTTTTTGTGTTGAATGAATATTAGGTTAAGGAAGGAGTAGTGTGAGTTGTGTAGGAAAAAGTCAAAGACGATTTCCAAAGTCCCGAAAAGTCAAACTAGACTTAAGACGGCTTTTTCATGAAATCTCGCAGAAATTCCAAATACGAACTCGGAAATTCTAAATTCGACTCGGAACTTAAAATTATAATTTAAAACTTAAAATTACTGAAAAAGTTTCGTAAAATATTTCTACTAGAAAAATAGGGTACATTTCCGGGTGTTACAACCCTTTTCTTCTCTCTTTGCATTCTAGACCTTGCTTTAAGCTTTTCGACATCTACGTGCTTGATCAATCGACCACGTAAGCTCAGATCTTTCTGGGTACCCGTCTCGTTTGCATTTGAGCTACTAATTTGACCACTACACTTAATCAATCAATCATTCAATTTTATTTTCGTCCTCTAACGAGGACACTTTCTTTATATTCGAGTCGAGCTATCGCTAAAACGCAACTTAGTTAATCACATTTCGTCAAACATGTAAGTCTAAGGGTGCAATAATCCCATCTTTTGTATTTTATTTTGTACTTTATTTAATTCATGTACGATTCATGTCGGATTTATGTCAAACCTTTTTTTTAAAACCTATTTTAATAGTCTTATTCAAATCGCATTTTTCATATTTAGATAGTTTGTTTTTTATCCCTAATAATTCAATATTAGCGGGTTTTTGTCATCTTTAGATCAAGATCGTGTCGTTAGAGGTTAGATTTGTTCATATCTAGTCTTTGAATTCGTCTTTGATATAATTTAGTGCAAACTAATCTATCAAATCATCTTTATTCGACTTATAGATTGATAATAAACCGTAAATTCACCAATGAACACTAATTGATCGCGATTCTGGCTTCACAGCCACAACCCACCGCTAGAACAGACGCATCGGGTGGTGCGCCTCTTCCAGAGGATGCATCAGGTGATGCGCCTGTTCTGGGTTTGATTCTGCCTCTGATCTTCCTTTATCGTCTCGACATAACTTAATTGCGTATTTAATCAACTATTAACCCTAATATCACTGCTAATCCGTCTTTTAATCTTTTTTTCTTTTTTTCTTTCAAATCTTTGTTCTGACATATTTCTGACATAGATCCCGAGATCCGTTGTAATCTTTGTAATTTTTTTGTAATTCATCTAGTCATTAATTATTGTAATGATTGTATGATTTAATTGTCTTCTCACATGTAATCAATCTAATTCTTATTTCGACATAATTGATTGCTAAACTACATGTTCACCGACATAGTCTAAGCCCACATGTTAGGGTTAAAACATGGATGTTGCATAGCATGCATATAACCGACAACATATAGAGTACAGAAGATTTTTCTTAATCATTAGTAGAGGCCGCTATAGAGATGGGCGGGATTAGGTGTTCTATTAAATAATTTCCTAATACGTACCCTCACCCCTTACTCCAAATCTCTGTGAACATCCGTGTTCATTGGCTCTTAGTGTTCATGTCATTGCTTTATGTCTTGACATGGCATGATGTATTCGAACGGTTCCAACTTCCCACAAAATTTGGTAGCGACTGTGGGAAATATCGGTATACTCCCCTTTAAATTTTCGGATTATAATGAAATTATAACTATATGAATTTCTAGTCATAAATGAAATTGCATAATATAAACATGAGATTAAGAAATAACCTTCGGTCCTAGAAAAGGCCTAAGAACAAATACCAAAGTAGGTATTCTCCTAATCGTAACACCCAAGATGGTTCAAGAAATGCCTTCGTCGTGCTAGAACGAATACCCAAAATTAGTTCTAATTTTGTGTGTATATTGATGATGAATATCAAGATGAAGAAGAGAGTTCAAAATCAGAATTTTTCTTCTCCTTTTTCTTTTGTGTGCCGTCACAATTAGGTAGTGATTAGGGTTTTTTTTTCTCCTCTTAATACTCCCTCCTTGTGCCGTGTAAAAGAGAGAAAAGAAAGGGAAACCTAGTTTCCTTATTTAACTCAACCTTTAATTGGTGGTTGGCATCTCTTTTATTATGTACATAATATAATATGTATTAATTATTACTAGTAATGGACCGTTACATAAACCGAGTAATGCCAGACCAATACACTATAATAATATCGTGTAATACATATCCGCCAACTTAAATATAACAATTTATATTTAGTTAAGACCAACATTATATACATTGATTAAATATAACATTTAATATTTAATTGACAGCTAACATTATTTAATCGTTATTAAATAATCGTATCATCATCACATAGACTAACTATTTAGTCAAATACATCGACTAACCTTTTAGTCATTTAATAAGGCATCAATATGATTATTTTCTCAAATAATCACATCTCTCAAACACATCCTTTAGGTGTGACTTTTAGGGATCGGTTGATCACCGCCATCTGTATGACAATAACGTCAAACTTATCTAGCAAGCCAACCGTTATCGATAAACGTTAATCAACTGATTATAATACAAAGTATACCCTGTGAACCTTAGCTGTTATCACACTAACTGTGGAGGACACTAGCTCCAACAATCTCCCTCTTGTCCTTACAAGTGTATGTGCGATAACCGATTCTCATATCCTTAAATTTCTCCCACTCAATGTAAAACAATTTGCAAAGTCCGCATTCACAAAGGTCGTATTTTACAAGTGATCAGTATCAAGAGTGGTTTTCCCGACTAGAGAGTAACTCAACTGATAAACGAATCATTATTCGAGCATGGCCATGCATTTCAGTTACTACTCCTCGAGTGGCCCTGAGAAATAACAAAACCTGATAAAGGGTTGGATATTTTCCTCAACTCGAATCCTGCAGATGTAAGCACAGCATGAAATGACCCAGTAAAAATCTGCTTGGCCTCCTGTTACGGTCGACCGTGAGAAAGAAACCAAAGTCACCCAAAAACTGCCTTAATCTCAAGAGACAGTCGATAGTCAAAAGAATCGACTCTAGGAACACTATGGACGTCCTATCCACGACCTGGCACCGAATGTTGTTAAACATTTAGGACTCCATAACGTTGTCACGAATTACAATGTCCTACGGGGTATCCTTATAACTCGTATTTGTGATCGATCAATGAACAGTTTGACTTATGGCTCGTTGAACCCACCATCAATCGACTTAACAATATAATAGCCAGAGTTATCAGCTCATGTAGGCAATTATGGACCAAAACACATATAATGTTATTCAGTTCACTTTGTGGTGTTCAATGTTGTCCATACAATCCACATGAAAAAAAAAATATGAAAACAATACGATGAAGTTATTATTAGTATATGAAAAAGATGTATCTAATTCATACAAACAGCTAATACAACTCAGGAACACGTTTAATTCCCATGGAAGTAACGTGCCCTACATGCTTATCATGTCTTAACGGTTTAGTTAGAGGATCTGCTATGTTATCATCCGTAGCAATCTTGTCTATCACTATCTCCTTTTGCTCCACGTAATCTCTGATCATGTGAGCCTTCCGAAGTACATGTCTAGATTTGTTGCTAGACCTAGGCTCCTTAGCCTGGAAGATGGCACCACTATTATCACAATAGATGGTGATCGGGTCATTCGAACTAGGAACTATGGCAAGTCCTTGTAAGAATTGACGCATCCATATAGCTTCCTTTGCAGCCTCTGAAGCGGCATAGTACTCGGACTCAGTCGTAGAATCTGCTATAACACTCTGCTTGGAGCTTTTCCAGCTGACCGCAGCGCCATTAAGAGTAAATACGAATCCAAACTGAGATTTCGAGTCATCCCGATCCGTTTGGAAGCTAGCATCTGCGTAACCGGTTGCGCAAAGCTCAGTCTCTCCTCCATAAGTCAATACCCAATCCTTAGTCCTCCGTAGGTACTTAAGGATATTTTTAACAGCCATCCAGTGTGTTTCACCTGGATTGCCTTGGTACCGACTGGTCATACTCAAAGCATATGCCACGTCTGGACGTGTGCTTATCATGGCATACATGATCGATCCTATAGCTGATGCATAAGGAATTCGACTCATGCGCTTGACCTCTTCAGATGTCTTGGGTGCCTGAGCTTTATTCAAATGCATCCCAGACGTCATTGGAAGATACCCCTTCTTGGAGTTGGTCATGCTGAACCTTTCAAGAATCTTATCTATATAAGACTCCTGACTAAGTGATAACATACGTCATGATCTATCTCTGTAGATACGGATTCCCAATATGCGTTGTGCCTCGCCCAGATCTTTCATCTGGAAATGGTTCTTTAACCATACCTTAACTGAAGATAAGAGAGGATTATCATTCCCTATCAAGAGTATGTCATCGACATACAATATCAAGAAAACGATTTTACTCCCACTCGACTTGACATATAAGCATGGTTCCTCAACCGATCGAGTGAAACCATTTGCTTTTATGACTTGGTCGAAACGATGATTCCAACTCCGAGAAGCTTGCTTAAGTCCATAAATGGAACGCTTAAGCTTGCACACTTTCTTAGGATTTTTATGGTCAATGAAACCTTCAGGTTGTACCATGTACAACTCCTCCTCCAAATAACCGTTTAAGAAGGCGGTTTTCACGTCCATCTGCCAAATTTCATAGTCATGAAAAGCGGCAATCGCTAAGATTATCCGAATGGAACGCCGCATGACTACGGGTGCAAAAATTTCATCATAATGCAATCCTTGCACTTGAGTGAAACCTTTTGCCACTAGTCGTGCCTTATAGGTGTCTGGTTGCCCCTCTACGGAATGCTTTATCTTGTAAAGCCATTTGCACTGAAGAGGCCGAACCTTATCAGGCAAATCAACGAGATCCCATACGTCATTCTCATACATAGAGTCCATCTCGGATTGCATGGCCTCAAGCCATAGCTTTGAGTCAAAACAGGTCATGGCTCCTTTATAGGTAGCGGGTTCGTTACTCTCTAGGAGCAAAACATCGTCTCTATCGTTCTCCTCGACCATACCAATGTATCTGTCTGGAGGTATGGAGACTCTACCCGACCTTCTAGGTTCCTCAGGAATATTAACCGCAGCAGAAGATGAAGGAACATCTTCCTCCATCGGTTGCTCGGTTGTTGGTTCTTGAATCTCCGACAGATCGAAGGTTCTATCACTCGTCTTGTTCTCGAGAAATTCTTTCTCTAGAAACTTCGCACTAGCCGCAACAAAAACACGTTGTTCGGTAGGCGAATAAAAGTAATGACCAAACATTCCTTTTGGATAACCAATAAAGTATGTCTTGACCGATCGCGGGCCGAGCTTATCCTCGTGTCTCCACTTGACATAAGCCTCGCAGCCCCAAACCCGAATAAAGGACAAGTTAGGGACTGTTCCCTTCCACATTTCAAATGGAGTCTTGTCAACAGCTTTAGACGGACTTCGGTTAAGTATAAGAGAAGCTGACAAAAGAGCATAGCCCCACAATGAATCAGGCACTACCGTGTGACTCATCATGGATCGAACCATATCAAGTAATGTTCGATTTCTCCGTTCAGACACACCATTTAATTGAGGTGTTCCAGGTGGAGTTAACTGTAGTACTACACCACAGTTTTTAAGGTGTTGATCAAAATCATTCGAAAGATATTCGCCACCACGATCTGAACGTAGTGCTTTAATCTTTCTACCCAGCTGGTTTTCAACCTTATTCTGGTATTCCTTGAACTTATCAAAGGATTCACTTTTGTGCTTCATTAAGTAGACATATCCATATCTACTCAAATCGTCCGTGAAAGTGATAAAATATCTATAGCCATCTCTAGCGTTGATTGACATAGGTCCACACACATCAGTATGTATGAGTCCTAATAGGTCAGCATCGCGCATTCCAACACCTTTGAAGGAAATTCGAGTCATTTTGCCTATGAGACATGATTCACACGTGCCAAATGATGCATAGTCAAATGGGGAGATAGTCCCATTGGCAATGAGCTTCTTCACGCGTTTTTCATTTATGTGTCCCATACGGCAATGCCATAGATAGGTTTGATCTTTGTCACCAACTTTTACCTTTTTATTACTCACATGCAATATATATGTGGTTTGATCTAAAACATAAATCCCATTCATGGAAACTGCTTTACCATAAATCATTTCGTTAAAGGAGAAAATACTGCTATTATCCTTTATTATAAATGAAAAACCGTTCTTATCGAGTACGGAAACAGAAATAATGTTTTTAGATAAACTGGGTACATAGTAACAGTTATTTAAAAATAACTCAAATCCACTTGGGAGTTGGATTACATATGTTCCCACTGAAACGGCAGCTACTCTTGCTCCATTCCCCACTCGCAGGTCCACATCACCCTTTTCGAGAGTTTTGATGTTTCTTAGGCCCTGTAAATGATTACACAGATGAGAACCACAACCAGTATCAAGTACCCAAGTTCCGAAACTTGCATGGTTAATCTCAATCATATGAATAAAAGAAGACATACCAACAGGATTGACGCGGCCTGCTTTTACGTCTTCAGCATACACGGGACAGTTCCGCCTCCAATGCCCAGTCTTGTGGCAATGGTGGCACTCCATGTTTTCTTTGCTCTTTGTCTTGCCTTGTGAGCTACTGCTAGTCTCACCAGGCCCACTCTTGCCCTTTCCTGGCTTCTTGAATTTCAGCTTCCCTACAGCTAGGTCGGCCTGAGCCTTGCCCTTACCCTTACCCTTGTTTGCAATCATGAGAACGTCCTGCTTCAGGCTCCCACTCAATTTCAGATCCTTCTCAGTCTGTATGAGAAGTGAGTGTAGCTGATGAGGATTGCTCTTCAAATCATTCATGTAGTAATTTGCCCTGAATTGGGCAAAACCATCATGGAGTGAATGAAGCATGCCGTCAATGACCACGCTCTCTTTGATTTTGCAATCAAGTGCCTCCAGTTTTTCGAGATTCTCGATCATATCGAGAATGTGTGGGCTAACCGGTTGGCCCTTCTGGAGTTTCGCCTCAAAGAAGCGAGTGGTAAGCTCATACATAATGATCTGCGGTGCTTTTGAGAACTCGTTAATGAGCGTGGTGAAAATCTTGTTTGCACCTTGGGCAATGAATCGTCTTTGCAAATTGGATTCCATTGAAAAGATGAGTACGTTCTTTATCGCACCTGCCTCCATTACGAAATCACTATAAGCAAGTGATGCATTTGCTCCTGTATTGGGGCCTGGGTTAGGCCGTGACAACCCTCGCGAATGCGGAAATAAAACATAATAAGCATGTGATATATAAAGCGGAAAATACAGTATTTTAAAAACCTTTATACATGCAAGATAGAAATACGAGGAATGTCAGTAATTACAAACCAAATATAAAATACTACAAGAGACGTAGTCTCTCAAAATGTTAACCAACAACAAAGTTATTAGCAACTAGCTAATCAACGTCTAGAGGTGTTTCATCCAGGGACAACGCCCGCTAGCTCACACCCGAACCCAAAATACCAAGCAAAAAGCTATCCAATCAAGCAACCTGTTCATCCATGAAAAACATGAACGCCACAATCAGTGGGGAGTAACTCCGGGTTCTCCCAGCCATATCACATTAAACGTGCATAAAAGGAAATACAAAAGTAGAAGCATGCATATATATATATATATACATGTGAAATACGATAAGGATAGATAGGCAATTCAATATATATAATGATAAGAGCATATGAAGTACAATCCGTAACCATCATGCTCTAGATAGACTCGGGGAAGACACTCTTAGGCAACCAAATACGCTCACTAGGGCTTGTATCTCACCGTTAGCGGTATAAGTTTGATAAAATTGAGACTCGACAAACAAACCATGCCAAGTCATTCAATGATCAATCATATAATCATTCATGTAATCATCCATCCAAACACACCGACACAATGACGACATCTCTCACTGTAAATGAAATGCACTAGCACCGTGTACATGACAAGTATGATTAAAAGGCATCCACGTGATAAGCATTTCCCTGAACGCATACACGATTCAATTCATTTCGTATATGTGGACTAATTTCCTCCCGGTAGGACGACGATAATAATACGGTCCTAGTCTAAATCTGGCGAGACTCCCGAAATCGCATTTTCCGGTTCGACATGCGATGACATTTCGCATCCAAGACTCGGTCAATCAAAGACGCCGAGTACCCCAAATTCGGTCGATATAATTCACGAAAGAGGCGGAAAAGAGCACAAGCCTCATAACAAGCGGTACGCTACATGCAAATAACACCACCTCGCAAGTACACAACATTTGACGGCCGGGTCGATCAACGCAAAGCGTTCGCCTCCCAACAACGTCGTCATATGCCCACTAACACATGCAATTAAGCAGTAAGGATACATTCCCCGTTCCGACATTCCAGCCTTACGAACGTGGAGGTAGCCAAGGGAATGAGAGTACAAAGCACATATGAAATTAGTGCTCAAACCGTAACTTGTGTAAAAACCGACTCAAAGTGGGACATACCAAAAACCGTCACAAAACATGAGAATAGGGAGTTATATAAATTTAACTATGATAAAAATGAATCAATACATGATACATAAGCATTAGAACAAGTTTATGAAGCATAATAAATAAGAAACATAGATCCCCTCTCCAAAACAACGTTGTTTGGAAACCAACTAAAACCAGGGTCCACTTTAAACGGTCATAACTAGAGTTCTAGACATGCAAATGCATAAATTCCAAATCGAGGTGATAGCTTATCCTCTTACGGTTCCAACGGGATGTCACAAGCCCACAACAACCAAGGAACGAAGGAGATATGATCATTTTACGAAAATGGGTCAGTGCAGGAAAACTGCAGTCGACTTGGGAAAACTGGCAGCTTGTAACGCTGCCAGCGCCGGACGACGCTGCCAGCGTCCAGGGAACGCTGCCAGCGTCCAGGGAACGCTGCCAGCGTCCTGGTTTGGCAGGCACGGATCACACAAATTTAACAATTTCACAAAGGCGTAACACAAATATCTTATATCATCACAAATCTTCAATTTTCATATCAATTATCAATTATCAACTAACAACAACCATCATCAACAATACAATTCGTAAGATTACTAACCATATTCTAAATACGATTTCTAACATAGAAAACACATGAAAACACGTAAATGATATCGAGTAACCCTTCACCGTTACCTTTTTGCGTCTTCAATCGATTTCTAAGCCTTCCTAGTCTCCATCTACAATTAGATAATAAAAGATGAATATAATTCACCATTGAGAAAGACGGATAAATTGAAAAGCGAGATAGACGGTAATTTTATTACCAATACGGATAGAGGACGATGAGAGGGAAAGAATGAGACGAACTAGAGCGAATTTGAGCGAGAAATGAATGAGTTATGACGATTCTAAGACGGATCAAAAATGGAAGCTAGGTTTTGGGGTTTTCTTTGTGAGGAAGAAGGTGATTGAGTTGTGAGGAAATTAGGGTTTATGAGGGAGTATGAGTGGAGTAAGTGGAAAAAGTCAAGAAAAGTCAAAGACGTCTTAAGACGTGATTCACTTGAAATCTCGCGTAAAATCCAAATACGAACTAGGAAATTCTAAATTCGACACGGGAAATTTAATTCTAAACTAAAAATAAATTTCGCTGAAAAGTATCCGTATACTATTTTTACTATAAAAAATAGGGTACATTTGCGGGCGTTACAATCACCCCACCTTTTAAAAAGTTTCGTCCTCGAAACTTGAGAGTAGAAAACAAAAGTATCAAGTTCAAAATTAATACGAAAACTTTTATAAGGGAAAAACATTTATGAAATGATGTTCTTCTCGAAAACGGTTTAAGAAAATTTTTCATAAGTGCGAAACTTACTTACGGATCTCAAGAGTGCCCGTCGCGAACGAGAACTCTATATATCCAAATCAAAGCAATGTCAAAAATAGTGAAATCGAAAATCAAAACAAACGTTAGTAAGTGCAGGACTAGTCACCAGACGTCTCCAATAATATGTCCAACATCCAACTAAACGCAAAATCAAAATATAAAAGCAAAAGAAATCCATTTTCTCCAAAAAGAGGGTACACAATCCATCTTTAGACTTCTTTGAAAAGTTAAATTAGAAATACAATATGGAAATTTGAGGTTTTCTCAAAGATAAACTCAAAATAACACGACATTACACGTACATAGAGCGACTCGAACATAAAGTTCACAAATCACGATAACAAAATATATACAAAACACGCAAAAACGAAACAAATCGAATTCTTAGGGATAGGAAGATCACGATGAAATCGGCACGAAGATCTACAAGAAATCGACATCACTAACTCTACTAATAAACCAAATCCTCAAGAGAATGCAATTTACCCAATTTGCAACTCATCATTTTCAATCATCAGAATTCTTACAAAAATATTCCATAATCACGAGATTTCAAGCCAATAACCTAATTATTCAGATCCATTTAGTATCTACTGAAGTCCATCGGCACGGTAGACTCCACAACTAACAATCCACATGGTAAAGGAGACATACCATGAAATTCCCTTGATTCAGTTTACTTCAAACTCATTATTCTAAATTTGCAATGAACTTTCTCATCTTCGAAAGTCAAAACACAATCAAAGCAACAAACATAATTATCTAAGATTCAACTAGCCTCATCCAAAGTCTCCTGACAAGGGAAAATCCACAATCCATTATCGGTTATAAGGATTCTTTAATATGCCATATCATCCTTAATTCGATCATTACTACGCTCGAAGCCTCAAATATAAATAGTCACAAATGCAAACTATGGAGGTTACTAATTCTCAAGATAAATGAGTTCACCATTCTATCTCTATAATCCATAACAACTAAGCACTCACTATCAAAAGCTTGCAACGAACATTTCTCAATCTCAAACTATGATTCCTTAAGAATAAAAGATAATTACTAATTCCAAACCACAAATTGTCAATCACTAGGCAATCAAACAACCATTCAAATCATCTAGCTCATCTAAAACTCAAAATGAATCAATTTTCATTTATGACAATACTCCTCAAACTTTGGTTACCGGCTTAATTACCCTAACGCAAAGTCTCTTTTAGAATCCACCAATTAGAGACATATAATTCCCAAATGATATCTCAAGGAACCGATATAATACCCAACATCAACGAACTATTTTCATTATCCACTCAATTCTCAAAATAACGCTACAATACCAAACTCCAAATCTAAAACCACCAAGAGAGGATACATTATCACTATTAAGATTCATCCTAGAGCTTAAGTCCTATTTCTCATGATCAAATACAACATGAAATTTGCTAAATCCAAATACACATATTCTAACTAAAGAATCCCCAAAATATTTTACACTTATTCTCTGAGCATTACAACCGGAATATCCAATCCACTAGAGAAAAGATGAAGCAGCAACGAGTTAGGAAACGATAAGGAATCTCAAGGAGAACACGAGAATAAATCAGGGACGAGATTACAAGAGAGGAATGCTGAAAATAACGAGGCCAAGAAAGAGACAAAGCAGATAGTAGAGTTATGAAGATATCCGAGTAAGAAATAAGATGCGAGCATGCGATTTCTTAAAGTTCAATCTTGACAAAAACATTCAAGAATGGAAAGGACAAAAGGGATAATGGCACGAGTAAATATTTAAGGTTTAATCCACAAAATTCCCTTTTCAAACTCAGGGCGATACTAAAACATCTTAATTATTCCTCTACAAAGGTCTCTTACAAGGGACCATCGTACCACGTACAATCATCAAAGTAAGGTACACCTGAATTCGACAAATCGAACGACCCAATTCATCCATCCTTTCATATCACACGGATTCCCAAATGCGGAATCGCAACTCAAGCATAGTAACATTCCTTTAGCTCAAATATTCAACACAACCTCAAAGGTTTCTTTAACTGAAGGACTAACAAATACTTCCTTATACTCGGTCATTTTCAACTCATATAGCCCACGAGTTCATTATTAACAAAGTACAACCTCAAGTCAAACATCATCAATAACGTCCCAAGTTATTTCCATCATAGCTTACATCATAATCCTCAAGTAATATGGTTCAACTTACAACGAAACCTTACTACTCCAAACGAGTCTCCGATACCATAAGATAAGATCATATCTTTAAATTCAAGAACTATAGCCAAATGCTTTTCCACCAAGCCTATACCCACAAACACACAATAAGAAACCATGCACAAGAAGTCGCTTAACCTAAAAAGTATTTCGCACCCCAAGATATCATTCAAAGCTTCTTATTTACACCAATTAGAACTATCATAAGCATGGTCTTCAAAACAATACTAAACTTCTAGGTCCAGAAGACTAAATTACTAATGAGTTAAGAAGTCATAGCCAACTCATTCAACCTTACACCATCGAATATCATGAACTATTTACACACAAGTCATGGCAAGAATCAATCATTAAAATCATCAAACTTATCTTACTATCTTTCCTTAGAGTTACAACCAATCATCAATATAGGGTGAATTTAGATCTACACCATTTTCCTCAAATCACAAAATTCATTCTAACAAATACTAATATTCCACAAAATTCAAAGTTCTTCCGACCAAGTAAAATATACCACAAACAAATGGGTATGGCATCCACAAAAATGTTACATGAGTAAGGTAAGGATACCAAGTGATAAGGAGGAGGGAAGTAACAAGAGTAATCTCCAAGGGGAGAAGATATTAGATGATAAACAAGCACTTAGATAGAAGGAAGAGAGAATGATACATTAAGGACGAGAGAAAACATCGATGAGGAAGAAATACACTTCAATTAGGCTTGTCAATCTTCAATCTTCGGTAGAGGATACTTCTTCTAGGTAACACATGATCCTCCTCAAGACGGTAGATACAAACAAACATAACATCACTCAACACAATAAACAAACAAGTTAGAACCTAACAAACATCAAGTACACCAAAGACTACCATCTTAGGTCCTTAAGTCTACCCATCTCTCATTTATTATTTCAAGGTCAAGTAGTTTAAGTTTAGGGTTCACGTGTGTGCGTCGGGAGCGATAAAGCTCTGATACCAACTGTGACAACCCTCGCGAATGCGGAAAAAAACCATAACAAGCATGTGATATATAAAGCGGAAAATACGGTATTTTAAAAACCTTTATACATGCAAGATAGAAATACGAGGAATGTCAGTAATTACAAACCAAATATAAAATACTACAAGAGACGTAGTCTCTCAAAATGTTAACCAACAACAAAGTTATTAGCAACTAGCTAATCAACGTCTAGAGGTGTTTCATCCAGGGACAACGCCCGCTAGCTCACACCCGAACCCAAAATACCAAGCAAAAAGCTATCCAATCAAGCAACCTGTTCATCCATGAAAAACATGAACGCCACAATCAGTGGGGAGTAACTCCGGGTTCTCCCAGTCATATCACATTAAACGTACATAAAAGGAAATACAAAAGTAGAAGCATGCATATATATATATATATATATATATATATATATATATACATGTGAAATACGAAAAGGATAGATAGGCAATCCAATATATATAATGATAAGAGCATATGGAAGTACAATCCGAGACCATCATGTTATACAAAGACTCGGGGAAGACACTCTTAGGCAACCAAATACGCTCACTAGGGCTTGCATCTCACCGTTAGCGGTATAAGTTTGATAAGATTGAGACTCGACAAACAAACCATGCCAAGTCATTCAATGATCAATCATATAATCATTCAGGTAATCATCCATCCAAACACACCGACACAATGACGATATCTCTCACGGTAAATGAAACACACTAGCACCGTGTACATGGCAAGTATGATTAAAAGGCATCCACGAGATAAGCATTTCCCTAAACGCATACACGATTCAATTCATTTCGTATATGTGGACTAATTTCCTCCCGGTAGGACGACGATAATAATACGATCCTAGTCTAAATCTGGCCAGACTCCCGAAATCGCATTTTCCGGTTCGACATGCGATGACATTTCGCATCCAAGACTCGGTCAATCAAAGACGCCGAGTACCCCAAATTAGGTCGATATAATTCACGAAAGAGGCGGAAAAGAGCACAAGCCTCATAACAAGCGGTACGCTACATGCAAATAACACCACCTCACAAGTACACAACATTTGACGGCCGGGTCGATCAACGCAAAGCGTTCGCCTCCCAACAACGTCGTCGTATGCCCACTAACACATGCAATTAAGCAGTAGGATACATCCACGTTCCGATATTCCATCCTTACAAACGTGGAGGTAGCCAAGGGAATGAGAGTACAAAGCACATAGGAAATTAGTGCTCAAACCGTAACTTGTGTAAAAACCGACTCAAAGTGGGACATACCAAAAACCGTCACAAAACATGAGAATATGGAGTTATATAAATTTAAATATAATAAAAATGAATCAATACATGATACATAAGCATTAGAACAAGTTTATGAAGCATAATAAATAAGAAACATAGATCCCCTCTCCAAAACAACGTTGTTTGGAAACCAACTAAAACCAGGGTCCACTTTAAACGGTTATAACTAGAGTTCTAGACATGCAAATGCATAAATTCCAAATCGAGGTGATAGCTTATCCTCGTACGGTTCCAACGGGATGTCACAAGCCCAAAACAACCAAGTAACGAAGGATATATGATCATTTTACGAAAAGGGGTCAGTGTAGGAAAACTGCACTCGACTTGGGAAAACTGGCAGCGAGTAACGCTGCCAGCGCCGGACGACGCTGCCAGCGTCCTACGACGCTGCCAGCGTCCTGGTCTGGCAGGCACGGATCACACAAATTTCACAATTTCACAAAGGCGTAACACAAATATCATATATCATCACAAATCATCAATTCTCATACTCCCTCCATTCAAGTCCAAATACAACATTTCATTTTTTGATACTATTCATGAGTGAAGAGAATCTTTACGATTCCTTGTAATATGTAAGATAAAATATGGTCATGTGGGATCTTATTTGATTCGCCTTTATAAGTACAATAAGATTATCAAATTTTTAAATTTTTTTATAATGTAAAACTCGATATATTTACGTTACAATTCTTGCATTGGCAAACGTGTAAAAGAGAATTGTTGTATTTGGACTTGAATAGAAGGAGTATCAATTATCAACTAACAACAACCTTCATCAACAATACAATTCCTAAGATTACTAACCATATTCTAAATACGATTTCTAACATAGAAAACACATGAAAACACGTAAATGATATCGAGTAACCCTTCACCGTTACCTTTTTGCGTCTTCAATCGATTTCTAAGCCTTCCTAGTCTCCACCTACAATTAGATAATAAAAGATGAATATAATTCACCTTTGAGAAAGACGGATAAATTGAAAAGCGAGAAAGACGGTAATTTTATTACCAATACGGATAGAGGACGATGAGAGGGAAAGAATGAGATGAACTAGAGCAAATTTGAGCGAGAAATAAATGAGTTATGACGATTCTAAGACAGATCAAAAATGGAAGCTAGGTTTTAGGGTTTTCTTTGTGAGGAAGAAGGTGATTGAGTTGTGAGGAAGTTAGGGTTTATGAGGGAGTATGAGTGGAGTAAGTGGAAAAAGTCAAAAAAAGTCAAAGACGTCTTAAGACGTGATTCACTTGAAATCTCGCGTAAAATCCAAATACGAACTCGGAAATTCTAAATTCGACACGGGAAATTTAATTCTAAACTAAAACTAAATTTCGCTGAAAAGTATCCGTATACTATTTTTACTATAAAAAATAGGGTACATTTGCGGGTGTTACATAGGCGGTAGTGGCTCAGTCAAGTACTTGAGCTTACCGTCAGCTATGGCAGCATTCCGTAATGAAGCCTCCCAGTCCGCAAAGTTGGACCCGTTATTTTTCAGTCGCGTGTACTGATTCATATTGTCCATGAACATCTTAAGCCAGGATTCACGTGCAAGCGTGGCACTTGGCATAGGGGCATCAGCATGTTTAGCCATTTGTTATAACAGTTTTATCGATATAAATGAATGCTACACTGCGAGAAAGGAGATAAAACATAATAAGCATTTTCATCGTTTTAATTAAGTCTAATGCAAAACCGATTAATGCGAAGACTCTTGTATTTATCCTATTGACCTCCCTCAAGTATTATATAAATGATCCCAAGACTCAATTTCTGTAAATTGATAAGCCAACTTCTTGGCTAATTCTACTTTTAGAATTCCTGGTCGATAAATTTCTGTAAATTCTATCTTTAGTCCATCATAATCACGAGATATTACTCGGACTATAATGTTGAGGTAAAATAGGTCAACACATACTACTTACTCAACGTAGAAGGGATCATATGGAGAGTAAGGTCCTATATGCCTACCGACGAAGAAGGGAGTCATAGCAGTTTTCCCTATAAAGACTAATCTCAATTTTGGATTTTAGAGGAAGGTCCATCAGCTTTAATTTTATTCATTTAAGTGAACGAATGATTTAGCATTTTGAGAATGAATAATTTAAGATGATAGCTTTTAGAATTTTGAGTGACATCTGGATGTCCATGATAATTAACATACAATCTATATGTGTCAATTTTCATGCAATTAAGTAGTAGTAGGTGGTTTGGTTTAGGCGGAATATGATGCAATAACTATCATGCAAAAGAAAAACAATAAGAATGGAAAAATGAAAAACAAAGTACAAAGTCCTAGTGTGGCCTATCCTATCAAAATAGAACAAAAATACACTTTGGAATCCATCCTTATGGACCCTAGAAGCTTGACTTCATGTTCCATCTTGGTCCATGTAGCGGGAGTGAGCTATCTGATCTCCATCTTTGGTCTTCTCAAAAATACAATTTTTAAAATTACAAAATATAAACCTATTTACATTCTAACTTAAAAATTATAATTAAAGATTACAAAAGGGAGATTCAAGATCTCAAAATACATCAAAGACCATGTTACCATCATTACGATAACACAATCTACTAAGGCCACACTAAGCAATACAAATTACAACTTCTTGTAAAAATACCAAAATAATCCATTCATCCATTCAACATAATAAAATGCATCAACAAAATAAATTAAACATTCAAGACATAATTCATTAATTATGATGATTAATTTATCCAAACCACCTTTAAAATGATCAAAATTATGTGACAATTCCTTAATTGTACACAACAATTTTAATCAACCATAATCCAATTTAATTCATATTATCGGGTATAACATAAATTAAATACAACATAATTTTAAACCTTTTTAAAATAATAGGGTATCTATCATTGTGAACTTTTTCACAACAACAAAACAACATACATTATCTTTATAATGCAATAAACAAAACAAAAAAAAATTTACTATTCACGGATGAACAGTAGCCGTGAACAGTAGCAGGTACAAATTTTTTTTTTTTTTTTTATTATTTTTTTTCTCGGTTTTTAAGGAAAAACAAAAACAAAACAAACAAATTAATCTTATTAATTTGATCATGCTAATAAAACTAGATCGGTACAAACATTCAACATCTAATCATTATTAAACATTGATACAAACTAGATGATTCAAATTAACCTTTTAAGATGAATATCCAAATCATGATTAATCGATTATCAAAATACTCAACTAATCATAATTGTTTTGTATATTCATATCTAAATTTTAGCACAATGAATGTTCTTTAACATCCAAAACAAATTCCTTTTACATTTCAATTTAATCCTCATTAAATCAAAATATCAACAAATTCATTATATTATTATCTTAACATATTAAAACAACAACATATATGAATCAAAAAGGAAAAACAAGGCAAAAAAATTGTTTTTCTTACAGTTGAACAGTGCCGTGAACAGTACCAAATTTTTTTTTTCCCTGGCCGTGAACAGTACCAAAAAAATAAAAACAAACCCTAATTTTTTTTTCTTCTATCAGCCGAAACAAAAAACAAAAAAAAACAAAACAAAAATTTCTAATCTTATATTTCATCAAATATGAAAACATATAAAATAATTTCATAGCCAAATGCTCTGATACCACTTGTGGGAAATATCGGTATACTCCCCTTTAAATTTTCGGATTATAATGAAATTATAACTATATGAATTTCTAGTCATAAATGAAATTGCATAATATAAACATGAGATTAAGAAATAACCTTCGGTCCTAGAAAAGGCCTAAGAACAAATACCAAAGTAGGTATTCTCCTAATCGTAACACCCAAGATGGTTCAAGAAATGCCTTCGTCGTGCTAGAACAAATACCCAAAATTACTTCTAATTTTGTGTGTATATTGATGATGAATATCAAGATGAATAAGAGAGTTCAAAATCAGAATTTTTCTTCTCCTTTTTCTTTTGTGTGCCGTCACAATTAGGTAGTGATTAGGGTTTTTTTTTCTCCTCTTAATACTCCCTCCTTGTGCCGTGTAAAAGAGAGAAAAGAAAGGGAAACCTAGTTTCCTTATTTAACTCAACCTTTAATTGGTGGTTGGTATCTCTTTTATTATGTACATAATATAATATGTATTAATTATTACTAGTAATGGACCGTTACATAAACCGAGTAATGCCGGACCAATACACTATAATAATATCGTGTAATACATATCCGCCAACTTAAATATAACAGTTTATATTTAGTTTAGACCAACATTATATACATTGATTAAATATAACATTTTATATTCAATTGCTAGCTAACATTATTTAATCGTTATTAAATAATCGTATCATCATCACATTGACTAACCTTTTAGTCAAATACATCGACTAACCTTTTAGTCATTTAATAAGGCATCAATATGATTATTTTCTCAAATAATCACATCTCTCAAACACATCCTTTAGGTGTGACTTTTAGGGATCAGTTGATCACCGCCATCTGTATGACAATAACGTCAAACTTATCTAGCAAGCCAACCGTTATCGATAAACGTTAATCAACTGATTATAATACAAAGTATACCCTGTGAACCTTAGCTGTTATCACACTAACTGTGGAGGACACTATCTCCAACAGCGACTCCACAAATGCGTATTTCTACGTTTGTCCCTTTCCAAGCGCGCCCGACCGTGGTTCCTCACTCCACAGCCTGACACGTGGTCGCGAATCTGTGTATCACAAGTAGACATTGCCAGAATAGCTGAGCATGTAATGTCTGAGCTTCTTGGTCTCCCACACAAGAGCGAAGCAAGTATTTTTAAAGGGTTGTATACTAGATCCCATATTCTAATATTTTTTTACTAAGGCAATAAATAGCTCTTTCCTCTTTATCTACTGTTTGGGCGAGCATGGCTCCCATTATTGTGTCCGTGACAGTTAGGTACAAGGATAAGGACTTATAGTTTTGAGGTGGCATTAGGAATGAAGATATTCATGTAATTGATCTTCTTGATTTTGTCGAAAGCATTTTGGCAATCGTCATCCCATATGGTGTCATCTGATTTCTTAAGCTTTTTAAAAAGTGGTTCGCTGATCATGTTTAGCTGGGAGATGAATCGTCCTATATATTGTACCTTACCTAGAAACCCTCGAACTTCTTTCTTTATTTTAAGTTGAGGCGTGTCTATTAGAGCCTTGATCTTGTATTGATCAATCTCAATTTCTCTTTGAATGACAACGTGTCCCACTAATTTCGTGCATTTTTGCGGGTTATGGCACATGTTGTACTTGCGAAGCCTGTCGAAGAACTTTCGATGGTTGGTGATGTGGCCTACCCTATCTTTTGATTTGTTAATCATGTTGTCTATGTAGACTTCTATCTTCTTATGCATCACATCATGCAACAAGGTTGTTATTGTTCGTTGGTAAGTGGCTTCAGCATTGATTAGGCCGAAGGGCATGACCATATAACAATAGGTTCCCCAGTGTGATGTCAAATAGGTCTTCTGCATGTCTTTTTTCACCATTTTGATTTGATTGTAACCCGCATACCCATCCATGAATGATTGGAGCCCATGGTCTGCTGTATTATCTACCAATATGTCAATATGGGGTAAAGTAAAGATGTCTTTGGGATTCTCCCATCCTTTTGGGTATGGGTACTATATTAGCTACTCAATAAAAATACTCGGAAACTTTGATGAATCCGTCTTTGAATTTTTTGTCAACTTTTTCCTTAATTTTGAGTGCCCATTATGGCCTCATTCCTTGTAACT
Source organism: Heliosperma pusillum (assembly GCA_022085475.1). Lineage (NCBI taxonomy): Eukaryota > Viridiplantae > Streptophyta > Magnoliopsida > Caryophyllales > Caryophyllaceae > Heliosperma > Heliosperma pusillum. The sequence goes on from JAIUZE010072679.1 coordinate 21,701, forward strand.
TCTGCTTGACGAGTTTATAGTCAGGCATGTGAAAGGGTTATCGCGAACCCAAATCAAAGATAATTAACCCTAGATCGGGCTAACATTATATGAATGTAATTAGGGAAAAAAGGGGTCGATCTCGGGGAGACGGGAGTTACTAAATAAGTTGTCATGGGTGAATTCTAGCAAGGTCGGTTCGATTGATTGAGTTTGGTTTTAAAAAGTAAATAAAATAATAAGAATGAATAACAATAATATAAAGAAGAATCTACGGGATACAGGTTTCACATCTAAACTAGCATAATAATATTGTCAACAAAAGGGTAGAGAAGTCGATAAATGTCTAGGTGGTACTTCCTTGTCGAGATGAGTACTATACATAAAACGGGTCCTAGAGGCCTTTCGAATCATACTAGGTCGTCCTAATATTCATGCTTTGTCTAATTTCCTTCCCGCCATTCGTTCTGAGGAAAAGAATTTAACAAGTATAGTCTAACAATTGTGGCCTTTGATCAAAGATACAACATATGATACAAGTATGGAATAGAAACAATAATAACATTCACATAACCATATTCAAGAATAAGAAATGCTAATCTAACATGCTTCCCTTAAACCCTACATTAATAAACTACTAACTCAGTATAAATATGAAACTAACTCCTAACAAGATTATATATATGAACATGATAACAATATGTAGAAAGTGAAATGGGAATGAAAATACAAAACAAGAGAATGGAAATTACCAATAAAAGAGAGTAAGGACTTGAGTAAGAAAGTGAACTAAAAAGTAAACTTAAAATGAAACTTAAATTACTAGAACAAACAATTTGATAACAAGACTAAAAACTAAGACTAAAACTAATCTAAACTAAACTAGAAATGTATAAGAGATATTGAAAAGGATTGCGATGTGATGGTGTAAGTTGTGATTCTCAAAGCTAGCAAACCCCTTCTTTTATAGGCTCTAGAAATTACGTGTCATTAATGTTCCACTTATGAGCAATAATGTCGAGTGAATAGGGGTATGTGAGGCATCGAAACGCATATAATAAGGTAACCCCGATCGGTTTTGAATGTCCTCGATCGGGGACGCCGCTATCTCAGCACACGACGCTCATTCTTTCGCTTTTTCGCTTCCAATTGCAACCCTATTGGTCTTGGTTCTTTAACCCCGATAGGGGACCTGCATTAGCATCATTTGAGCCTTCTTTCAACCTTATAATTGTATTTGATCATGTCCATAAGGGATAGGGTTTGGAGATAGTGGTTAGAGACGGTTAATGAGTAAGCATAGCAAACCCGTCGTAACTTGCTCAATCTTGGTCGGAATGACTTGAAACTTGTTCCCTTTGACTTGGGACTTGTAAATCTTCATAGCACACCATGTTGATGTCACGTACTAATCAATATTAGCTTCACCTTTCTCTCTATTCATTTAAATGTAAGGATCTGACGTAGAAACGACCCAAAATCGCTTCATATCCTACAAATGATATTAAAACACGGGAATACCTCCAAAGAAGCAATTCTCTCATAAAATAACTATAAATAGTGAATAATAACATTTATATATGAGCTAATATGAGGTAGAAAAGTATATAAATATTGGACACATTAAATTCCCCCAAGCTAAACCCTTGCTTGTGCTCAAGCAAGCACACAATATCAACATGACAAGGACAAGGGTGACGAGCAACAATCATTCCAACCAAATGCAAATCCGATAAAGTAGCGTAGAAAGCCTAATATATCAAATCCCGAAACAACATGGGCACAGGGAGAATGCAATACATGGATGAGATTTACACGACGGCGTAGCATAAAGGACTTAACATCGAAATTTCGACTCTTGCATGATCTTATATGATATCGGACTCTCACGGGACACTAATTCACTCAAAATATATGAACGTTATAATTTATATGTGAATGACACTCTCCTATCTACAACTCAAGAGAATGCGCATGGAATCTAGTATGGTAGACATGACCATACACATAACAAAAGAAGCCAATAAGACAAAAAAGAAGGCTAGGGATAATAGGTGAAAAGGTGGACAAATAATTTTGATTATGTGGAGCTAATGTCAAGCTAGCAACAACCAAATGTGTAAGGATGCTCATTTCAGCCGTACACTGTTCCCAAGCTACAACAATCTATGCCAAAAAACAGCATATTGACTTATTAACATTACAAATCATTTGATTACTTCCCAAAATAGTTCTTTCATACATGGAAGTAATAATCATTCTTTATTCTTCTTTTTCCCTTTTTTTTTCATTTTTTTTCTCATTTTTTTTACAAGCTTCTTTCTTTACTTTTCTTTTCAATGCATTTTTTTTCCATTTTTTTCAACACAACAATCACCAAGACACAGAAATCAGCAATACAGGTCTAACAAGCTCACTTTAGCAATAAATCAAGAATATTCCATGTAACACCCCAGATTTTATAATAACGGGTAATTTACTAAAGTCGTAAACTTTATAAATTCATCTTTTACTTTTATTGGTTAAAATATTTTAAGCCGATAATTTATGATTTCGTGGCTTTAAATTAATGTTAAATATAATTTAGTTTAGTTGGGTAGAAACCGTCGCATTTCAGTTCGTTATGAGTTCATAATCAGATTCTACGCGGAAATCCAAGTGAGGTGACCCGATATCAAATATGGGCATACTATTACTCACATTCTCAAAATAAACTCACTTATCCCTCCTCCTTCCTCCTCAAAATATCAGCAACATAATACCTTCATCTTCTGCCTCATACACCCAAAACCATCATTAAAACTCCATAACGTCCTAAACTTAAGACGGATGCTATTTCACCGTCTCTCAAATGACGATTTTTATATCAATCTTCTCCTCTCGTCCTCCTCTTCAGTTTCATACCATAAAATATCTATATCTTCCAACTTTTTATAAAACTCATTTTAAATCTAAACTTAAGACGGACATAACTTCTTCCTTTCTTAACCAAACTCAATTCCATTTAATGTTTCAAAATCCTTTCACCATCCTCTTTCTTTCTAGGCAATAAAATATTGAAACCTTTAACCTTATTGTAAGACCGATTTTCCAGAATTTCGGTCATACCTTCTAGTCATGCGTTTTGTCAGAAAAAGATGTGTTTTGAAGATTTTGGGTAAAGGGATTCGAGTGGATTGATGGTTAGCTTGAGAATTGAATATTTAAGTGTGGGAAATAACTGTTTATATGCCCTTAAAATTTAGGATTATAACAAAATTATATAATATGAATTGCGAGTCATAAATATGAAAACAATGTATATATAGAGAAAACGAATTAAACCTTTGGTCCTAGCAAAATCGGCCTAAGAACAGATATCAAAGTAGATATCCTCCTAATTGTCTCACCCAAAATAGATCGAGATATTCCCTTCTCCTTTGCTAGAAAGATGATTAAAAGTTACTGTTAACTTTTTAGGTTTTTGTGTTTAGTGTGTGATGGAGGCACAAGTGAGAGAATAGAATTAGGTTAGAATTTTTCCCTTGCTACCTCTCTATCTCACGGCACTCCTTGATGTTATATGAGGAGATTTAGTCTCCTCAAATAACTACCCATTGACCGGAAAAACCGAGTGTATCTGGACACTTTGTTTCAGTCATTTTAGCTTCCAATATAATGTAATATATTATAATCGTCATTTGTCAAGGACTGACATTATAATACAACATTAATTATAAATATCCGTATATTTATAATTTGCCAATTAATTATAACGGTTTATGTTTAATTAGCTTACATTATATACAACAATTAAATATAACATTTTATATTCAATTTTACGAATTACAGTTAATTCGTCTCAGCTAACTTTATTTAATCATTATTAAATAATCATATCATCATCACATTGACTAACCTTTTAGTCAAAAACACCGACTAACCTTTTAGTCATTTAATAAGGCATCAATATGATTATTTTCTCAAATAATCACATCTCTCAATCACATCCTTTAGGTGTGACTTTTAGGGACCAGTTGATCACCGCCATCTGTATGACAATAACGTCAAACTTATCGAGCAAGCCAACCGTTATCGATAAACGTTAATCAACTGATTACAATACAAAGTATACCCTGTGAACCTATAGAGATTTATTTATGTTATTGCACTAACTGTGGAGGACACTGGCTCCAACAATCTCCTACTTGTCCGTACAAGTGTATGTGCGATAACCGATTCTCATATCCATATTAAATTTCTCCCAATCAATGCAAAACAATTTGCAAAGTCCGTATTCACAAAGGTCGTATTTTACAAGTGATCTGTATCAAGAGTGGTTTCCCCGACTAGAGAGTAACTTAACTGATAAACGAATCTTCATTCGAGCATGGCCATGCATTTCAGTTACAGCTCCTCGAGTGGCCCTGAGAAATATCATATCCTGATAAAGGTTGGATATTTTCTTCACCTCGAATCTTGCAGATACAAGCGCAGTATGAAATGACCCAGTGAAAATCTACTTAGCCTCCTGTTACGGTCGACCATGAGAAAGAAACCAAAGTCACCCAAAAACTGCCTTTATCTCAAGAGACAGTCGATAGTCAAAAGAATCGACTCTAAGAACACTATGGATGTCCTATCCACGACCTGGCACCTAATGTTCCGAAACATTTAGGACTCCATAACGTTGCCACAAAATGTCCTGCGCAGTATCATTATAACTCGCATCTGTGATCGATCAGTCAACAGTTTGACTTATGGCTCGTTGAAACCCACCATCAATCGACGTCACAAAATAATTGCCAGAGTTATCAGCTCATGTAGGCAATTATGGACCAAAACAAATATAATGTAATTCAGTTCACTTTGTGGTGTTCAATGTGGTCAGTACAACCCACATGAAAAACAACATATAAAACAATACGATGATTTTATTAATAGTTTTATGAAAAAGATACAGGTGTCTAATCCATATAAAACACCTAATACAACTCAGGAACACGTTTGATTCCCATGGAAATAACGTGCCCTTCATGCTTATCATATCTCAATGGTTTAGTGAGAGGATCTGCGACGTTATCATCCGTAGCAATCTGGTCTATCACTATCCCTTTTTGCTCCACGCAAACTCGGATCATTTGAGCCCTTCCGTTGTATCATGCCCTATACTTTGTTGCTGGACTTAGGCCTCCGTAGTCCTGGAAGATGCACCACTATTATCACAATAGATGGTGATCGGGTGCTCCGAACTAGTAAACACGGTTTAGTCCCTTTAAGAACTGACTCCTCATATAGCTTTCCCGTCGCAGCCTCTGAGAACCTAGTTAACTCGGACTCAGTCGTAGAGTCTGCTATAACAGTTTGTTTGGAGCTTTTCCAGCTGACCGCAGCGCCATTAAGAGTAAAAACGAATCCAGACTGAGATTTCGAGTCATCTCGATCCGTTTGGAAGCTAGCATCTGCGTAACCGATTGCGCATAGCTCAGTGTCACCTTCATAAGTCAATACCCAATCCTTAGTCCTCCGTAGGTACTTAAGGATATTCTTAACAGCTATCCAGTGTGTTTCACCTGGATTGCCTTGGTAACGACTTGTCATACTCAATGCATATGCCACGTCTGGACGTGTGCATATCATGGCATACATGATCGATCCTATAACTGATGCATAAGGAATCCGACTCATGCGCTCGACCTCTTCTGATGTCTTTGCTGCCTGAGCTTTACTCAAACGCATCCCAGAGACCATTGGAAGGTTCCCCTTCTTGGAGTTGGTCATGCTGAACCTCTCAAGAATCTTATCTATATAAGACTCCTGACTGAGGGATAACATCCGTCGTGATCTATCTCTATAGATACGGATCCCCAACATTCTTTGTGCTTCACCCAGATCTTTCATCTGGAA